>BQNB010049972.1:0-41758 GCA_026074375.1 Tanacetum coccineum
GGATCGGGTTCGGAGGCGGGTTGGCGGGTTCGGGTATTGATAAAAAAAATTAGTCGGGTACGGGTTCGGATAATACCCGCCCCGATTACCCGTACCCGTACCCATATCCGTTTACCCGAATTCATACTGGCTTTATTGTTAATATAATTAATGAAAGTATATATATTATTACATATAATTTCTTCCATTGTATTTTTTATATAACTATTTTTATTATTTAACACATTTGAATGTTGTACATGAATTATTCGAAAGCTAAATCGTCTGATACGATATTTGTTTTCTTTAACTTTTAAAAAATTTAAATATATGAGGGTGTTTTGCTTTATTTTTTGATGGATTTTAGTGTGACTTAATCTTGATGCCCGTCATTTTTCTATAAAATATTTAATTAGGAATACCCGATACCCGCGGGGAAACCCGAAAAACCGATGGATAATATTAACCGGTACCCAACGGGTAATGGGTCGGGTACGGATGTGGATATTATAAACGGGTACAGGTACGGATACACTAAAACCCGCCCTGAACCCGACCCGTTGCCATCCTTACCGGCTATTATAAGCAAACAGCCGTGGCTTTAGGGCAAACCGCCATGGGTTTAAGCAAACCGCCGCTGTATGTTTGATTATTTTAATCAAACCACCGTTTACCTTTTCCTTATTTTGTGGATCTTGTCCTCTACTTTGTCAAACCGCCATCAAGAACACATAGGACGAATTTTGCATAATCAAGCCTTATGATCTTTCTAACTACGACACTAAGCTAAAATACTAATTTAAGTGTGTATAAAAAGATTAAACACACTTAACTCGTATTTCTTTGTGGATCCTCAAAAATAAGCAACCTCCACTTAGAACATGAGAAAGTTCGACCATTTATATCTTTGTAAACGAATGAGGCTTTCTGTTTATCACTTGTAATGGAACATTTACACTTGTTAACATTAAGAACAAGAAAAACACCAAGATTAACCAATCAAATCAGCCAAATTTTTATTTTTTTTGAGCTGTGGGGTATTTAACACACAAATAAGCTATGATTTTTGATGATTTTCAACCACAAATGAATCACGAATCCACCCTTGAAGCTCTGATGCAATAGTAGGATCTCCGATAAAACACAGACACTTTCATATAAACAATACACGAATCGAACTAGAAAATAGAGAGAGTTGATTTCTAGAGAGAGAAAGAAGAGAGAGAGAGTTGAGAGAAGAATTTAGAAATTTGAATATAAAATATGATCTAATCGACTCAATGTGCTAAACAGTAAGAAAAGGTTTTATGGTTTGATCTTATACCCAACAACATCTTAATTTCACGATGATTCTGAAGTCATAAGGTGGTTAGGTTAGGAATCAATCCTATGATCCAACCAGAACCGGAGGATATCTTGGTGTTTTTCTTGTTCTTAATGTTAAACAAGGTATATAGTTGCCATTACAAGTGATAACAAGCTCAGTTCGATTACAAAGATTTAATGGTTCTAACTTTCTTCAATGTTCTAAGTGGATGGTTGGAGAGAATTAGAGAAAAGAGAAAATGAAATATTATAAAATGAAATCAACTTGTGTGTACCTTTTCCAAAGTGGAAAAGGTATATATATACCCCGACACTTAAAGTGACGTGCGAGATATTTAACTAGGATCCAGGCTCAGGTTTTGCTTGGGATTAAACCCGAAACATATACAATATTAGATTAACTATCGAGCCCGATTCCCGATACTATTCTATTACAACGTTAACTAATTGATTGACCGAGACTAACATACATAATGGACGAACTTCATGTTCGACTCAATATTTTGAGGCTAACATCTATAGTGCTAAAAATATATCTTTTTTGTAGTTTTCTTTGTTGTGGTGTCTGTTGCGAAAGAATTAATACGCTTCTTCATCTTTAATGAGTTGGTCGATAACGAGACTTCTTGTCTTTTGGAAAGTATCTATCCCTAAAATGATCTTCAGTTTTATACATTTGTTCTCATTAGACAATACTCTCTTTATTCACATGTATTCGCTATTGATAATTTTTGTCTCTTTTAATCTTCGAAGTTGTGTAGATTCTTGTTGTTGATCATCCTTCTTGACCTTTAACTCGAGTTGAACTTTGATAGATTTCAGAGTGCCAAAAGATTATTTTTCAATTTCATTAAATCAAAGAAATGTCTTTTTCTCATAGCGATATACAACACCGAACTCGGGTTTTTTTATAATCATGAAAAGAGGTATTTCTTCGATCACTACCCCATATCAACTTAAATATCTTATTCAAAACAATACTAAACACACCTAATCAAAAAATATATCCCACCCTCATCCATCCCCATTCCAAAACCTCACACCTCCCACAACAATCAATTAAACAATATAATAATAATAACACTCTCACCCCAAACACCTACAACCTCATCCTTACCACCCATCAACTACCCCCACACCAAACAATAACAAATACAAAATCCTAATCCACCCCCAACCACCTACACCAATCCAAAATTCCACAAACATCTTAAAATCATCACTATTACTTCATCACAAACTCACAAACACACCAAACCTACATTAACAACATATTACCCTCATATTAACTCCCTCCAATACCACCCACAACACCACATCCCCCGACAATACCCATTCATCACATCCCATACTACACTTATTTCATTCCATCCCAACCCACTAAACCTCCTCCCATTCTAAATATTTCAAAAACCAAAACCTCCACACACCTCAAAAACACATAAATAAACACAAAACATCCATCATCCACAAATAAAACAATCATCCCTAAAATCCTTAATAAAAAACCAAAATTATCCATGAATTACAAAAACCAAAACCTCCCCATACAACACACAAACAACACACAAACTCAAACTCTCTCTCAATAAACTACATCACACACATCTACTACAAAAAAAAACCAAATCCACCAAAAACTTATATACTCCCCCCCATACCCTCATCAGATTATCTGTTCAGATTCTAAATCCTTGTTAACATTCTCTAAATACTTTTTCCTACGCTACCCATCTTTACCCTTCTCTTTCTTGATTGATACAGATAAATAGGTCACTCATTTGGCAGTTAGTACCCTCACCCTGAACCTGTGGATCAGCATACCATCAATTGGTGCCATCCGTAGGACCCGAACATAAATCCATACAAAGCCCATATCCTATGGCGGAAGAAACCCTATTCACCATATCGGTGGACGCCTTTGGGGATGGACCCAATAGATCTGATCCCAAAGAACCACCGGTGGACACAAATATATCCAACCCTACTCCCAAAAATCATACCCGTGGTCATACTCCAGAAAATACATTTGAGAACGCCTCTGGGGACCCTGTCAAGCAGTTCATAGTTCAAAACTTTAAACAAATCAATGCTATGTATTCAGCATTTTTGTCCAAAAGAAAAGAAATTAATCCCACGTCAATAATCGAAAACAATGACCATCCTATCCTGGAGCCATGGCAGTTAAAATCCGGAGGCCAACCTGAAGAAGCTATTCAACAAATACCTAAGGACGCCACCTTAGCTGGTACCCAACTAAAAAGAAATAGGTCACGACCGAAAAACCAGACAGGCCCTCAAAACATGAATATGTAAGCGATGCTGCTTTCTATAGCGAATCGTTCACGCTCGTAGAAACTGAAAAAAACATACGCGATCTAGTGGCGTCACCTTTTACAGATCAAATAAGAGATTATGACATGCCGGATGGGCTCAAGGTGCCAACGAACCTAGTTACATACGATGGCACATCCGACCCTGATGATCACCTCACAATATTCATGGGTACCATGGATGTTCATAAGCTTCCTGAACCAGCATGGTGTCTTTTCTTTCACATCACCTTATGTGGAGCTGCTAGATTTTGGCACGACAACCTACCATCCGAAAGTATAAATAGATTTTACGAGCTAAGAGACAAATTTTGGGCAAATTTCTTACAACAGAGAAGATTCCAAAAAGATCAGGCAGAAATTCTAGGAATCCAACAACGCTCAGACGAATCCCTCAAGGACTACCTAAGCGAGTTTGGGAAAGAAACCCTACACATGACTGATCGCTCAGATGGAATGATGATAAGAGCATTCATCAGCGGATTACACCGAGGAAGGCTCTTCAAGGACCTGATTGCTCGACCGCCCAAATCCATGGAAGATTTATTCACATAGGCACATAACTTCATAAGAGCTAATGTAGCAAATATAGAGAAGCGGTTGCGTAAAAAGATGGACTGACAACTGACGTGGCCAAAGTTATCGAGACACCTCAAGAAGACAAAGAGACAGACATGTCACTCGTCCTAATGGAAGACCAAGCGAGCGTTTCAACACACAAAGACCTGCTTTTATGCCTCTACTTAAATCACCTATTGAGATATATGCGACGTCTGAAGGAAAGTCCTTTCTTCGACCTCCATCACGAATGTTCGCCCCTGCTCACTGTAGGGATCGCAACAAGTACTGTGAGTTTCATAATGACCATGGCCATGACACAAATGATTGTGTTGACTTACAAAAATAAATTGAAATGTGCGTTAGAAACGGCCGGTTGAGCCATCTCGCAAGAGGTGCGAAAACCTAAAATAGCAGTCAGAACACAACTCCTTCCGGTAATGCCAAAAAAGGGAAAGATCAAGTAGATTGGAAGAAAAAGATTGCTGAGACAAAGGCAGTAAACGAAGTTCTTATGACTAACAAAAAATGGTCCCCACCTTGCCATGAATCAAGGACATCTCAACCAAGTATCAGCATTGCATTCTCAAGTAATGACCCAATCCTGGAGCACTGTAACGGTGACAACCAGCTCATCATCAAAGCTGACATTAGAGGATGCATGATACATCACATCTACATGGACAGAGGAAGTTCAACAGAAATAATGTACGAACATTGTTTCCAGCAACTGAGCAATGAGGAAAAGGCGTCGATTCGATCACTGACATCACCGTTAGTAGGTTTTTGCAGGCCAGGTATTGTGGCCACTCAGAATTATAACTGCCCCTCTCACCTTTTTCGATTACAATGGAAAAGGCAGTAAAACAATCATGACAGACTTCATGATTGTTCGAGCTCCATCGCCTTACAACATGATATTAGGACGGCCAGGAATGAGACAACTAGGCGCAATTTCTTTTACAGTCTACTCGCTCATAAAATTCCCCATCCAATCAGGTATCGCCATCGTCCGCGGAGACATACTTCGTAAAATCGAGTGTGCCTAAATCTCTCATAAAAGGGTGCACGAATCCGATACAGAGGCCATCTCAGAGACACAAGAACAAAATTCTGAAAAAGAGAATGAGGTGATAAACGCCTCATACCAGGATCAACTAGTTGCAATTGACCCCAACTTATCACCCTGGTCCAAATAAGAACTACAACGAATCTTGAGTGAAATTCTGGATGTTTTTGCATGGTCTCCCTCTGACATGACTGGGATACCAAGGGAGCTCACTGAACATAAGTTAAACATACACCCCTACACTTTCCCTATCCGGCAAAAAAATGGGTGTTGGAAAAGGAACGCAATAAAGCAATCACCCAGGAGGTTGCCAAGCTAGTAGAAGCATGAATACTCAAAGAAGTGTACTTCCCCCGTTGGGTCGCTAACCCAGTAATGGTCCGAAAAAGTGACGGCACTTGGGGCATGTGCATTGAATTCACAAGCCTGAATAAGGCTTGCCCAAAAGATAGCTACCCACTATCTGAAATAGACTAGAAGATCGAATCCTTGGGTAGATATAGATTTAAATGTTTCCTGGATGCATACAAAGGGTACCACCAAATACGCATGGCAGAAAAAGACGAAGATAAAACAGCATTTCACACGGAGCATGGAACATTCTGTTACAAAAAATGCCCTTTGGGCTTAAAAACACCGGCGCAACCTACCAGCGACTGGTGGATAAAGCCTTTTCAAGCCAACTGGGCCGAAAGATCAAAATATATGTGGACGAAATGGTTATTAAAATCAAATTTGAAGGAATCCTCATGGAAGATATCGAAGAAACCTTCAACACCTTGCAACGCATCAATATGAAGCTAAACCCAAAGAAATGCATGTTTGGCGTCGAAATAGGTCAGTTTCTGGGGCACATGATTACAAAATAAGGAATCGAAGCTAATCCAGAGAAGGTCAAAGTTGTTGTCGATATGATGTCTCCTCGAACAATACGGGAGGTACAAAGCCTCAATGGGAAACTAGCCGCTCTAGGCCGTTTATTGGCTAAATCCATCGAGAAAGCATTATCGTGCTTCAAGATGTTAAAGGGGTGCATAGACAGGAAGGACTTCCGACGAAATTAGGAGGCAGAAATAGCATTTTAATAACTTAAATTACACTTGCAGTCCCTCCCCGCCTTAGTTGTACCAACACCTAGAGAAACACTGACGTTGTACCTGGTCGTATCTCATGAGACGAGCAGCTCAGTACTCATGGCATAAAGGAAGAATGTGCAAAGGCCGATCTACTTCGTTAGCAAAACATTATAGGGACCAAAGGTAAATTACCCGCTACTCAAAAAGTTATCCCTCATACTCGTTCATACAACACGTCGCCTGCGCCGATACTTCCAGGCCTATACGATATGTGTACTCACTAACCAACCCATCCGCCAAATATTGTTAAAGCCATAAAACTCTGGCAGACTAGTCAAGTGGGCTATTGATCTCGGAGAGCACGATATCATTTATAAGCCTAGGTCGGCGGTCAAAGGACATGTAATCGCGGACTTCATATCGGAGTGCCCAAATAACACTTCCTCTTTACGGATAAAAGAAACATCAAAGCCCTTTTCTTAATCTCAAGATAAAATGCCAATATGGATGTTATATACAGACAGGGCATCTAGAAGTGATGGTTCCAGAGCAGGCCTTATTTTGACCGATCTAGATGGAAAGGAAATCACCTACGCCCTTCGGTTCGATTCCCCAACCTCTAACAACAAAGCCGAATATGAGACCCTAATCGCAGGTTTAGAGCTAGCCCTTAGGTTGGAGGTCTGCCATTTTTAGGGTTTTACTGATTCACTGCTAGTGACCAACCACATAAAAGGAACGTATGAAGCACTCGAAAGATTCCAATGAAATGATACCTAATAGGTCAAAATCTACAGGAGGGCCCCTCTCCTCGGCTTTTGAAAGTTTCTCAATCACATAAATATCTCGCTCAAAAAATAAGTGCGCTAATGCTCTTAGTAAGTTAGCTTCTTCGTCCTTTGCACATCTTACCAAGAATGTTTTTGTAGAAGTCATCTCTTATAAAAGCATCGAAGCCCATGCAACTAACACAGTAGAAGATGCTAGAGAAACCTGGATGACTCCCATCATCGAATACCTCTAAGACGGAAAGCTACTTGAAGACCCAAACACAACAAGGAAGATCAAAATTAAAGCACCTCAATACTTCATGAATCAAGGTGTATTATACATGAAAGGTTATTCAGCATCGTGGTTACGTTGTGTTGGTCCAAACCAAGCACACTGTGTCCTCCAAGAAGCGCACTTTGGATCATGCGGGGCCCATGCAAGGGCCAGGACCATTATACAAAAGGCCACAAGGTTTGGTTATTATTGGCCAACGATGTACTGTGACGCAATCCAGGTAGTCGAAGAATGCCGCAACTGCCAGGAATACGCTCCCCTCATACGGCAACCACAAAGTGACTTAATGAGCATCTTGAGCCCATAGCCATTTTAACAATGAGGGATCGACTTGGTTGGGCCTTTTTTGGAAGCCCCATGACGAGTAAAATTTCTGGTTGTAGCAATCGATTATTACATGAAATGGGTGGAAGCCGCACCACTTGCTACCATTACCGAGAATAACATTCTGAAATTTGTTTGGAGCAACATCATATGCAGATTCAGGATCCTAAGTGTCATTATCAGCGACAACAAAAAACAGTTTGTAGACCATCAGGCAAAAGTTCACATCAATAGCGCATCTATAGGCTAACGACCAAACAAAGGTAACAAACAAAACCTTACTCCAAGGTCTAAAAACACAATTAGGTAAAGTGAAAGGCCAATGGGTGGAGGAATTACCTAACGTATTATGGGCTCATCGTACGACTGCCAAGACAGGAAATCATTGCACACCATTCAGTCTAGTTTATGGATCTGAGGCAGTCTTACCTCCTGAGATTGGAGTTCCCACGTATCGTATTCAATCATACAAAGAAAATAAAAACAATGCAGACCTTCGAATCAATCTAGAATTGCTAGAAGAGCTAAGAGAGATCGCATCCTTATGTGAATCCAAGTACAAGTGCCAAACCGAACGATATTATAACTCCAAGGTCCGTCACGTGTACCTAAATGTTGGCGACTTCGTAAAAACGAAGCAAGCCAGCAAGAAGGCCACAAGAAGCTCTTGAAAAGGGAGGGCTTTACCTAGTTTGAGTCTGTGTGGCGGTGGGTTCAAACCTCATGGATTATTCGACCAATGTGTCAGAAACCATGGTTACAAAAATAAATTATCGAAGCTAAACGCCATAGGAGATATGTTCTCAGAGACTTGCACGAGAAATAAATACCTAGAACATGGCACATTAGTAATTTGCGCAAATTCAACTTCTGAAATTGACATCTCATGTTCGACGTACTTTGAAAGTGTCATGTACATAGATAATGATCGTTTCTTTCCCATGTTCTAATAAAAAGTTTGTAATTATAATGCTTTGATAGCATGATTAAACTTCATATCAACATCGGGAAAAATCCTGATCTTTCAAGAAAAATAACTCGAACTTGACGTTTTGATATATGTCAAATGCGATATGATATGCATTGTAATCCCCCTATGAAAAGGGATACAAGCTCAAAGAGCATCGATTTAAATCCGGATATCGTCTCAGTAATAAAAGGGATACAACTCATACGGCCTAAGAGTATATGTGTACACTAAGGGGAAAATTACAAAAACAATATCCGTGATACAACTAAGTACGTCAATCAAATAGCTACTGCAAATGCAAAAAAAGAAAGAATTCCTAAATGCATAATGTTGGTCCCTTGGAATCTGATATAAGGTTTATCAAATTAAACTAATCAGATTATATAGCAACAAAGTGAGTTTTAAACAAATATATATGAACAAGTTTAAAACACACAGAAGTACTTTTCAACGTATAGACTTTTATTAGAATCAAATAAAGAATCTATGATACACTTTGCTTGCGGAATAGCAAGATGGTTGAATGACAATTGAGGTGTTATCTCCTTCGAACTTAAACTCTAACCAAAGTTAAGAGAGTAAGAAAACAAACTACTTATGACTAAACTGAAGCTTTAGCTTCAGTAGTACCGTTTAGTTTGTTTGAGAGATAAATAAACTCTTCAATGTGTATCACATTAATTGGAAGAGATAACATTTACTATGGGAATCCCTTTTCTTTTATAGGCAAAGGGATTTGGGTTTACAAGTTTAACCTAGTCTACGTGGCAAGCATTAAATGGGTGGTTGAGCTACCATTAAATGTACGTTTGCTTTCTAGTACCAGGAACAGTCCTTTGAGGAAAGTTGATGTACTTCTATACCAACTTTAGAAGTAACATTTCCCAAGGAGATTGATTTATTTCTTTTGACATAAAGCTATCTTTTTCCCTCCTTGTAAACCTTCTAGAAGTAAAACAACACGTTTCAGTGATCAACTTCAGATAAGAGATATGACAACGTTCAGCTTAGAATTGTCGACCAAGCTGAACTGAAGCTCTTACCAAGAGTCCCTATCTTTATTTTTTAAGCTTAATGGGGCTTGTTTGAAAACGGGCTAGTCCTTAGGGGTAGATTTTGTAAATTTCAGTTTTATAGTTAGTCCTTCCCGTTAGTTTCTTTATAGCTCAGTTAGTCCTTTAGGTGTTTGCATAGTTAGTCCTTAGTTAGTTTAATTAATTTTAATTAGTTTAAATTAATAATTAGGGTTTAGTTTTAATTAGTTTAATTAAACTTTAATTAAAAGATAAAAATTAGGGCTTTTAATTTTATAAAATTTCTGCATATTTTCTTTATTTAGTTTAATTTTTATAAAATTTTTAGGATTATATTTTTAATATTTTTATTACTTTTAAAGTTTTTAATTAGATTTAATTTTAGAAAAATCATATCTTTAAATCTAAAAAGCCAAAAATAGTAATTCTTTTTTTTAAAATTTTCTTTTTACTTATTTTACTTAGGAAAAATATAATTTCAATTATTTTCTATTTTTTTTATTTTTAGGATTTAATTAGAATTAAATAGTTTTTAATTGATAAAAAAATTCAAAAATAATCTAAAAAATATTTTTATTTTTCTTAAAATTATATTTTATCCTAATTTAGGTGTAGAAAATTAGTTTGCAATCTTAGAGTTTAATTTTAGTCTATTTGCTTAATTGTCGCGTTTTATTTGTTTTCCGTATTTGTTTGATTGTTTAAATTGCCTTTAATTGTTCAATTTTAATTGTTGTTTCTTATTTAGTAGTTATAGATATCAAAATCATCTATTTTCTTATTCAAATCAGAATCCAAGCTTAAACGAGGTTTCAATTTCACTAGTCGTTGGGGAAACGACCCGGGTGATCATATTTATCCGGTTAAATATACGTATTATATATTATATTATATATATTTTTAAGAGTGAAAATTTCTTTAGTGAATTTTCTTAATTGCTCTTGTAGAATATTATTATTATAGTATATTTTATTGTGTATCTAAACTTCACAATCATGTAGCCCTTGATGCATTTTCCACCACAGTGGTAAACCTGTCCAAGGTTTGAGTAACCTTGTTTAATAGACTTGGAAGGGAATCCAAAGTCTTTAGCTTTTTCTAAACTAAAGACACTAGAGCTGGTATAGCTTGAAACTCTACTAGAAGTTCTCATTGAATGTTCTTTAGTTTAGTGACCTAGGATGTAAGACTGGAGATAGTGGAAGTGAAAGTCTCTAGTTTTGTTGGAATCTCTTTTAAGTCCCTAGGTAGCTCGATTTCCATATCTTTAACATGGTGCTTTAGTTCTTTAATTTCTCTAGATAATTCAGTGAATTTTGAGGGGAGCTCTTTCAGGTCAGTTGGTAAGCAGCTAGCAAAGTTATGTGAGGCTATGAGTTTGGAGAGTTCAGGCTTTAGAGAGGTTACCAGAAGATCAGTAAGCTGGCTGATGTTTGGATATGAGTGCGTAGCCTTCAGTGAGGCAACTTCAGCTTCAGCTTTTGTCTTCTGTTGTTCCAACTTATCTTTCTAGGACTGAAGTAATTGAACCTGAGCCATTAACTCTTGAATTTGAGCTAATTTTAGAGATGGAGAAGGTGGGACTGAAGTATCTTCAGGCTCATTATGAGAAGGAGCATGAGTGTCATCTTTGTCAGCATCCTCTTCTTCACTCTTATCTGTAACAATGATAGGGTCATCTTGTGGGGAGTCAGGAGTGAAGAATGCAGATCTTGTGTCTTTTAAGAATTCTGATAAATCCTCCAACTTTATTTTCTTTAAGATATCATTAGCTCTGGATTCCTTATTTGTACCTGAATCAGTGTGGGCAGTTTTTAACCCATCTCTAGCAGATTTGGTTTTATATACAAGAACACTTGGATTAGATCCTACAAATATGTGAATAAATGAATAGCTTTTGGTTCCTTCATCCATATCATGTTATAAAGATATGAAATCATTATGAGCATATAGTTCAGGATCAGCTTCAGCTATGGAATCTACTGAAGCCTCATGTCCTGATGCAGACTCAGAGTGCAAATGGAAGAAGCTGAATAAACAGGTTCAATAAGAGTTAATATGCAGACATACCACTACTGAGCTGAGGGTGGGCTTCTTCTTCACTTGTGGCCCCTAAAGATATTAGGCCACCAGCTGCTTGATGTGCCTCTTTATGCATTTCACCAACCACTGGTGTGGGAGGTGAAGGATGGCTTGGACTTTTGTCCTTGGCCAAACTGGACTAAGTATCTTTTTCTAATTGGCTAGTTTTGGATTTGGATGCCTTAGTCTTGGACTCAGATGTGTGTTTTAAAGATTGTTTTCTTCTAAGTCCACTTTTAGCTTCAGGCGTTTTGCCTTGGGGAACCTCTTCAATTTGTAAAGAGGGTTTTAGAGCTTTGGAGTCCACATGCACATCTAAATGACAGATGGCCTTTATGTGGGTAGTGAAGGGAGGTTCTTCAGGTTGGTTTGGCTTTAATGTCCAGTTGTGAACATTGAATACCTGAGTAGGGTTTATGGTGAGCTCCTCATTATCATATTCAGGCATCATATGTTCAAGTAGAAGAGATATAAACCTAGGATAGGGAACAATCTTTTCCCTAGTCTTCTTGTTCAGCTTATGCATTAGATCCTCCCATATTAACTTGGCATAATCTACCTGTACCCCATTGGGCAGACAATACAAGATAGTGACATCCTTATTGGATATTTGATCTAGGCCACCTATTTTCCCACCTAAACACTAAATTATTTGACCCATCAGCAACCTCCACCTAGGAGGAAGACAACTCTTTTTGAGAGTTCCTTTTGCCCCAATCTCCCCATTGTATCCTATTGTTGCAAACCATAGTCTTACTGTTGTTATAGAGGGTGGGGAAACATACATACTTGAGTGAGGTGGGTATTGTGCCCTAAGAGCATTTCTAAAAGTGGTGATACCTATTTCTCCTCTAACTCTACCTGCGGGAGTGGATACCCAAACCTTAGAGTCTGCTAAGGTCAGTGTCGTATACCAAAATTCACTCAGGTATTCTTTGTATTGAATTGGGGCTCTTGTAAATGCTTCTTTTAGACAGCATTTAGAAATGAAGTC
Source organism: Tanacetum coccineum (assembly GCA_026074375.1). Classification (NCBI taxonomy): domain Eukaryota; kingdom Viridiplantae; phylum Streptophyta; class Magnoliopsida; order Asterales; family Asteraceae; genus Tanacetum; species Tanacetum coccineum. The sequence goes on from BQNB010049972.1 coordinate 12,811, forward strand.
TGACACATCCTTAAAGTATTCTTAGTTAGGGTGTGAGGGATATAGAAGTGCAACTTCATTGTTGGTGGTAAAGGTTATCTCCTCAAAGGTGAACTCAACCTGAGTTATAGGTAAGAAAAGGTTTGGGCTTTTGGGTTTGTCAAGAGTGACAGGTTCTTCTTTAGGAGTGATTTCAGGTGATAAGGGGTATTTTGTAAGGATGATTCTGCCATTATGGATAGTTAGGGTTTTGAAGTTTTAATCTGGTTTGAGGTGTGTGTTTTATTTGTTCTTGATGAATTTGTGAGAACGAGTTGTTGATGGGTATGTTGTGATTTATATGATTGATGAAATTACAAATTTTTCTTTGAGAAATTGTAATTATCATTTGAGGTTATAAAGTTATGGGAATGTTTAGGGTTTGTTTTCAACATGTGTGCTAAACTTTGTATTTAATGAAAGTCAACAAAGTGTGCATCTGACACCTAGAACAGTGAACAACCGTCTATTCAACTGAAAAAGTAGGTGAGAGAAAGATGATGAGGTCATTCTAACTTTTAGACATCCTCTATTAATATATTTTAATTAAACAACTTCTTTGGAAATGAAATTATTTTGATAAAATAATATTACTTTTGAAAATCACATTTGTTTTTAATTTGACCTTGAGATTGATGTTTAAAAAAGTTGGACTAGGTTTAGGTTTGATGTTATGTTATGCTAAAAAGATTATTGTAATCTTCATTATCATCAATCTTCCAGCGAAGGCGACAAAGCCATCAATGCTCATGCAAATCCATAAATGAGATATATGTGACTGCTCAGTTACTTCACTCGAGAGATGGCTGAAGACTTAGATAAAATTATTTTTCTAAACTAAACTGAAGAAAATAAACCAGTTTTGTTCAATTCTTGACTTAACCAATGTCTGTGCTCCAACGAAGGCGACAAAACCACACATGCTCGTACAAATCCATGAATGAGACATATGTGATTGCTCAGTTACTTCACTTAAGCAAGCTAAAGGTTATATGCAAAAACTGAACTGACATTTACATAAAGGTTTGTTTAGTTTCTGATAAAAGCGCTAAAGCTTTAGTTTTCTTCAGTCAGTACTAAAGCTTCAGGTTTTGAATCAATGTTCAGCATACCTAGTTCAACAATCAATCTTTTGAAAGTTGGCTCATCCGGAGGCTTGGTGAAGATATCAGCAAGTTGATATTGAGTGGAAATGAAATGAAATTCAATGTCCCCTTTGAGAATATGATCTCTGATAAAGTGATATCTGGTATCAATATGCTTTGTTCATGAGTGCAGAACTGGATTGTTTGATATTGCAATAGCACTGGTGTTATCACAAAATATGGGTACCTTTTCATATATGATGTCATAGTCAGTAAGTTGACTTTTCATCCATAATATGTTGGCACAACATCCAGCAGCAGCTACATAATCAGCTTCAGCTAATGACATAGCTACAGATTGCTGCTTTTTAGCACTCTAGCACACAAGTTTGCCTCCTAGCAACTGACAAGCACCAGAGGTAATTTTTTGTCCATGTTGCAACCAGCATAGTCAGAGTCTGAGTATCCTTTTAGGTCAAAACCTGAACATTTTAGATACCACAGACCAAGACTGGGAGTACATTTTAGGTACCTAAAAATTCTCTTAACAGCAATGTTAGGATTTTGTTTTATGTGACGACATAACGGAATTACCATAGTTTACCATACCATCATACGTAGGTACTAGAGTAGTCAACTTAGTATACTTATGTATTAGATGGTGGTATAAATACCCCTCCATTGCTTCCATAAAGGGGTGAGACTCTTGTAACATTTTCACTTTTCATATTATTTACACAGATTTGTTTCTCCCTCTACTCTCTCTCTCCCTCTCTCTAAATATGACTATCTTTTGGTTTGATTTACCAAGAGCACCGGATCAACGATTCTTTTAAACTCTACAAGTGGTATCAAGAACCATGGTTAAACTCTTGGGTCAGTTTCATTTTTTGTCCGATTGGTCTCAATTGGGTTTTGAATCTGTCACTTTTATCTTTAAATCTATCACTTTGTAGTGTGTTCGTTTATTTCATGACAGCAGGTTTGCTATTCAGATCTGGTTTGTTTATTGATTAATTTTCGTGTGTTTTTCTTGTAAAAAAAACTATGAAAATGGCTTGTATACGTTGGTATCAGTTTTTGGTTCCTTTACTGGTCTAAATATGCTCACCATGTGCCAAGAAGTTAAAAATCTTCGATTATATGTTCATGATACAATTTCTGGTTCTGATATGTGGTTATTTGTTCTTGGTACATGATCTGGGTTTCGATTTGATTCTAAGCAACGGTTTAGAAAAGGGAAAGGCCAGTTTGGGTTTTTGCAAAAAGACGAAAAATCATACCGGACAGAAAGTACATGTAGCGGTTTGACAGTGGCGGTTTGACGGTAGCGGTTTGCAACAAGTGTAGCGGTTTGACATCTTTCATGGTCCAAACTAAACGTTACTCTGCCCATATCGAAACTTGGTAGCGGTTTGGCCATAGTAGCTTTTTGGTAGCGGTTTGCCCAAGATTTATACACCTAAGTCTCAAACCGAGTCAACTTGGTATTTACTGAATTGACTGGGTCGACTCAACTAAGTCTGCCACATCAGTCAAAGCCGCTTCGGGTCAACGGATAAGATAACATGATGAAGAAAAACAGACTTTGTATTAAACCACAACAACAACATAAACAAAATTGACATTATAACAGCAAACTTCATTAGCTCATTACAAATCCATCAAACTAATCCCTTTACCCCTCATTACATATGATTGATCAATAAATCCACGATTTCTATCCTATATCCCATCGTCACAATACAACAAATCCATTTCTATATCCAAACAACAAAGACTCGAATGAAAAGTACAAACACAAATGATCTTTATTTGGTTCACTATTATAAAGAATCTTTAAAGACTAAAAGAGTGAACTTAAATCATCATAGATCATTGATGGTATAATACCATATTTACTATCCGAAAACAAAGAAAGAATAATAACAAATCTGTTATCTTCTTTCTTCTATTCGTTTAACAAAAACAAATAAAAACCTTACCCGAGACCTTTCTTGGAAAAAATCTTGAAGCCTTTTATGAGATCTTGAAGTCGTTCTTAATATAAAAAACAAAAGCATAAGATCATTGAATCATGGTTGAGATTTAGTTACTTCGTTATTGTGTTGAGGAGAGATATAAGATAAGTGATGGAAGCAGATCTTTATTTCACGTGAGATGGAGTATGGTTGAGAGAGATGAGTTTGGCTGCATTTGGAAGAAGCAGATGGAGATGGGGGCGCTCAGTTAAAGAGAAAAATTAGGGTAAGGTTAAGTATTACTAGGGTATATGATGTTTATATATTGAGTTAAAATTGATAAGTGGGGCTTGATCCGGGTATAACATAATTTGTGTTGGGATGATTTGATTACTATGAAAATCAATTATGCCCGTAATGAAGTCAGTGTCGACGAATTTTTTGGGTTAATGGGCTGATGTTTGATTATTTTTAGATGGCAACAACTTGGGCTAGTAACATTTAGGCCTAGAGTGCTTCAAACGTAAATATGGGCTAGAATATATTCAATTTAGTAAAATGTCTATCCGAATTTTTTTATAAATTAGGGTAATTTGAGCAGTATTTGATTATTAAATGGTTGATGGTTATACTTTGAAGCTTATAATGAAAAAGTGACAATTTTTTGTGACGAGACCATGATTCAATTATATAAAGAATTATGGAGCTTAATTTTTTAATGGCTAGATTTGGTATTAAATTTTCTAAGTAACTACGAGGTTGATTGGGTATCACTTATTTGAGAATGAAGTTGGATTTCATAAAGGCGTGTACTTATTTTATCTTGAAGTCGGGGTTGGTTGGATGCATGACTTTCAATGATAACTTGCTCGTGCTTAAGATTTAAGTTGAAGACTTGGTTTATCTAGTTTCCAGAAGTCAGGGTGGATGGTTGAAGACCTGGATAACTATCACTTAAAGGAGTTACGTTGTAGTACTTAGTGTCACACGCTGAAGATGGTGTGGATAGTTTCAAGAGGTGTTATAAATCTTATGCCTTTTAGTTGAGTGTATTGAGTACTTAGAGATTTGCTTGGAGCACAAATTCTCTACACCGTTCTTCAAACATTTGTGCAAGCTTAAGTCACAAGAACGGGGAATACTACTTTAGTTTCAAGTTTGGTATATCGGGTTTACTCCATCAGTGGTCACTTCAAATAGCCTACAAATGGGTCAGTAAAAAGATAGTCAAAGAGATTTTATGAGTAGAGATTTAATCAGCAGTTGATTCTCACAGGACACATTTGAGCTAATTTCATTCTTTTCACAAGATTTCAAGTATATGTGCGTACAATGTTTTGCTGATTCTGAGGTATCAAAACCAACAAGGGGGAAGGAGACATACATCTGAATGCACAACGAGTACACGTAACGAACTTCATACCTTCTTCTTATTTTAGGTCATTCTGGGAAGACACATGTCATAACCACAGAGAAAATCAGTGTTTTAACTCGTGGCTTTTGGTGTATCATTTCAACCACATGGGGGGAGGGATGTAAGAAACAGTTTCTGATAATAAAAGAGGTACACAATGGTATAATGATTCCTCTAGATAGTCAGTATCTGGCCAGAAGAAATAAGTTCATCCGGGACTTAGTTGACTTTGGTGTTATCATTTTGACTACTTGGAGGGTTTAATTGTTTACATCCAGGACTTATTTGACTTGGATGTTACAAGAAATATCATCAGTATCCTAAAGGAAGGAATGCGCACGTCTGGGACTTAATTGACTTTGATGCTATGATTTCGACTTCATGAATGGGATAGAGTGTGTACTTTGGGTTTTTGGACTTCATACAATGAGACTAGTAGCATCTCTTTAACTACATGGGGGAAGAGATCTCTTGATACTTTTGGTATGCATTACTTGAGCTTCCAGTAGGAAGAAATATGAGAAGAATTATTCAAGCGTGAGAAGATATGTTGCTGATCCAGTTAATAGTTCCCCAAAGGATAATCATTAAGCTTATTATTAAAGAAGTAGTAACATTTGATGTGGGTATCCTACTAATTCCGTTGTGCACTTAATCATTCTAAGCTTAAAAGAAAGCTTTGAAACTGCTCAAGAGAGGATTGTTGTTTGTTAGGAGGAAGCTATTAAAGCTTCAAAATGAAGAATATGTGGCATGAATTAGGGGGAAGCTAATTCAGAAGCTTCTCCTTAACCAGAAGTGTATGGGTTACTTAGTTCATGCATGTTATAGTATTTCTCCTACAAGGTACTACAAAGATGATTCGTGTTGGAGTGTAGACTTGAAGTCAAAGGCCACAGAAGATATCATCATCATTGGAAGCTTCATGGAAGTTCTTGTTCTTAATCATTATGTACTTGTTAGGAAAATATTATAAGTAATTCCGTATATCAGCCCATGGGGGAAGATTGTTAGGATTTCATTTTATGTGACGACATTGCGGAATTACCATAGTTTACCATACCACCATACGTAGGGACTAGAGTAGTCAACTTAGTATACTTATGTATTAGATGGTGGTATAAATACCCCTCCATTGCTTCCATGGAGAGGTGAGACTCTTGTAACATTTTCACTTTTCATATTATTTACACACATTTGTTTCTCCCTCTACTTTCTCTCTCTCTAAATATGACTATTATTTTAAACTCTACAAGAGTATACCCTGATTGTGTCTAAGTCCTTCCACATAAATTGTGTCCAAGTCCTTCCACATAGTATACCCTGAATATTCTCCTAATCTTGACTCTTCTCTCGATTACCTCCATAAACTGCTTGCTCCTCCTTCTATCGTCCTCAGACTAAATTCTTGTTTCCATGCTCGGATTGTACTTGAACAGCTTGAAGTCTTTAACCATGTAATCTAGCTTATCCAGAATCCTATTCAACGTGCCATCACTGAATTTGTGCACCTCAGTCTCTCGCATCATCTTCTTCTGATCATTTCTGTCTTTGTAGATTACCACTCGCGGCTTGCTGACTATGGTGTAATCTTCTTTGAACGAAAAGTTAGATTCATCCTAATCTGGTTGAGTGAGATTGAGTTTCGTTTGATAACTTTCAATCCTGAGCTGTAGATCTTCCACACGTTTTCTGATGACGATGTTCCGTATCCACAGGTTGACTGTGGTGTAGAGATGAACTTTGTCGACACCAGATAAATGATTGAGTTGACCTTGAAGATGAAGCAGGTACAGATCTTCAAAATCATTCAGATGCAGATTTTTAAAGTCAGCTTCTGAGATCTTGTATTCATTGTAGTCAGCTTTGCGAAGAACAATCTCTTTTAAGAAGGCATACCCATATCTTTCATAAGTCTTGAGACTGACTACACTGAGAATCCACATGTGGGATCTGACAGTACTGCGATCCGAGGGGGCACTGTGTCTTGTGATGTAGAATTCTTTGCGCTTAAACCACCAGTGGGATATTCCATAAGCAGCACTAATATCATACTCATGTTCACTCTTAATCTATAGTGACGGTACTAGTTCTTCAAGTCCAAAGTCTAGATATTGAGCCGCTTTTAGCTTGGATATGGATAAATCCGATCTTCTTCCTTGGTCACCTGACACTAGATACTCCAGATCCTTATTGAAGAAGTATTGTGTTTGAATTGTTACCTGACCTGGTGGACCTCCAAGAGGTAATGGTTTGCTCATGTCAGGCACAACTCGATGACCTTCAGGATTAACCAAATCAACTTGATCGGTAAGCAGCAAGTGACACTCTTCCATCTAGAACTGAAGAGAAATGTTGTTGTCGTGAAATGGTCAGACTACCTTGAAAGCTGGCCCTTCTAAGTCTGCTTTTCTCAGCTTCTTCTTTCCAATCCGTTTGCAGAACCAGTTGATGAATGAACTCATATCGCCAGTCTGTCGTAGTAGCTTGTATTCATCTGGAGCTTGATACGAGTCGGCAAGTGCATTGGCCTAATTGTTCTTAGTTTTTGGTAAATCATTCGGAGGAATGACCCAATCTGGTTCGGGAGTTGTTGGTCTGTCTTCCTCAAGAATAGGCTTCAACCAGTCAGGTCTGGTCTTGATTTTAGGAAGATGTGCAGCATCGGTGTCCTCTGAATCTGAGATATTTATATCATCTGGTATAGGCACATCTTCGACTGGTTGTTCAGAATGAGGAACGGACTTCTACATGGAGGAGATGGAAGGAGCTTCTCTAGTGTCAGAAGTTTTCCAGACTGAATACTGAGGAGCTGGAGGCTGTTTAAAGCCTGAAGTACCAGAATCATATCTTTTCTTCTTGCTTAGATCTGAATCTGAAGGAGGATGAGGAGGAGGGTCTTGATCGTCATGACGTCTCTTTCGAGACTTGTCCTTTTTAGCGAGAAACTCGTCCCTATTTGCACATTTCATAGACGCCTCAAGAGCTTCATAAAGAGCCACATGTTCAGGAAGTGACTTGTAGGTACCACTCTCAAACATCCGTTGGTGAAGAATTTCTTTCATATCAGCCTCGGGTAGTTCTCTAAAGCGATCTCGAAGGGAAGCTTGTAAAGCTACGTGTACAACCTCTTTTATAGCTTCACAGACAGTTTCATCGATCATATGAGGCAGATCCCGAAGCTCCAATGTAAAGACCCTAGATGACAATCCTTGAACAATATTGTCCTGAAGCTTGTGTTTCTTCTTAAAGTTTGCACATACTTGTTCCAATGTCGAGACGCGAGATGCTAGATCAGGATCTGAAGAGCTTTGTTGTTGTGGAAGTGGTGGAAGTGGGAGGGTTGTTGTTGTAGTAATTGTTGTAGCTGTAAAGATTGGAGTTTGAATGGTAGGAGATACATGTTTTGGAGGTGTGAGATCAATAACAGGTGTGGATAGTGGAGGAACAGAGGAGGACGCTTGATAAATCAGAACGGTGACCATGGATTCGACTTTAGTTTCAATATTAGCTTTATCTGGTCCCTTTTCAGTTGGTTTGTCATTGAAGAACTGATCACCGAAGGTGAATGGATCCAGATTCTTCATGGATGAAAGAGTTCCAGTGGAGCTTAGTGGGTTTTCCACTTGGGCATGTTCCTCATCTGGATGCTTCAAACTTTCATGTACTTGAGGATTTGTAGTGGAAAAGAAGTCTCTCGTGCATGGGCTCCTAAGTCTAAGTACAGCACAGAGTCACATGCCTTTGTAGCGGGTCTGGTCCAGCCTGGTCATTCTACCATTAGAACGCGTCCGGTGTTGGTCGAGACTAAGGTGTTCGTACGAGGGGTTGATATCAGCCTGGCCTTCATCAATTTTAGCAGTCTCATCCTCTAGATTCACCTGGTTAGTCACGTCCTCTCCTTGTTCTTCACTAATATTCAGGATCTCGGTATCTCCTTCACTGTTTAATTTATCAGTTTTGGCACCTGTTTCTGCATCTGTGTGGCAGACGGATGTTTCACGAATCTACTCGTCTCGCGGATGTTCCTATCCTCGGTTTGTGAAAGATGGGCCCAGTAGATGCTTCCTTGTCACTGGGATCCGCCTCTGAAAGATGTACTGGTCTGTGGTACTTGTCTTCTTTGGCTTGTGCAGATTCTACAGTGAATTTGGGAAGTAGTTTCATCAGTTGCAATGGCTTTTCCTTTGCCTTCAACCATAGGGAGTTGTCGGGTAGCCTCTGCAACAAGTTCACAAATAGCCACACCGCCAATAGGTGCTTGACCAGTTGTCTGAAAAGATTCCAGACTCATCTGAATAGCCCGCTCGATGTCATATTCTTCACCTTCACCTTGAGGTTCAGGTTCAGGTTCATGTTCAGCCTGTTCTTCTTCATCAACAAGTTGGAAGCCACTCTTCATGTTTCGAACTTTCTTCACTTTACCCTTACCAGCCTTTTGTAGGGGAGTAGGCTTAGTTGACTTTTCTTTAACAGGCTTCGGCTAGGGTTGTTTAGCTGGTGCAGGTTTTACAGGCTTGTCAGCTTTTGGAGCTGTCTTTTTCTTACCACCTACTTTCGCTTGGACTTTGCGAGCAGCCATTTCTACATATTGCTTATAGTACTTAGACTTTTAAATAGCTTCTGTGATCAACTCCTTTGTAATAGGCATTCCAAAAACTTCATCCTTTTCACCTTTTGGGACGAATTTAAGATTGCCCAGAAGAAAGTCATCACCCGTAACATGCCTAGGCGACTCAGGTCTCTTGTGGATGTTATATTTGCTTCCCAAGTAGTAGATTATTAGTTTTGTGAATCAACAGTAAGGGATGCCATGAGGAGTTGGCTTCTTGGAGGGATCTTTATTACTATCCCGGTGAGCAAAGAAGACTTTGATCCCTTGAATAAATTCTTCCCACCAAAGTTTAACATAGTCAACATTGGTTCTAGATACAATTCCCCACAACATTTGAAGGACAGGATATCTGGGTTTGTCATTCCCAGAAGTCTTGCCAGTTAAGCACTGGTTGATCAGAGATAGAATTGCTCTCTAAGGCTGATATAAGTGATTCACATGCATGTGCAAAACAAAGTGAATTTCTTCAGGATAACCCAACTTGTTCACGAAATCCAGAACCTTTTCACCCGTTGGAGGTGACACAAATGGATTGGCTGGGTCCACAGGGGTAATCTCCAAGGCATCACGAAGAAGATCAGAATTAAGAGTAAACCACTGCTCGTCCAGTTGGAACCTGTACAACCTAGTCTTTGCTTCCCGTGTCAGAGTGTTCCAGAACTGTTGTATGTAGATAGAAGGAACATTTTTTGATGCAGCGAAGGCTCTGAAGAAGTTCGTGTTTTGGAGAATGTCAACAGATATGCGGAAGATTATATTATTTTGCAGCTTCTGCAGATCCAAGAGAAGATTGCTTTTCCCATAAGGTAAGCGTGCCTTTACGGGGACCAATTGCTCATCTGATCTAGTAGGAGCAGGTAAATTATCTTCTTTCATCTTATCTGCATACGAATATCAACATAGATATACACAATAGCAGATAATTGATGTTAGAACACAACATTAGCCTTGAGTATTACTTGTCATGCCATGTTTGATTAAGTTATTATTAAATCAGGTTTGATGAATTACTACACATTAAGACATGGATTAAACAATCAAGACATCCATGGACAATAGTGCAGAGAATATCCGACAAGCGCAATCACAAGTTGACAAAGCCTGAATGGGAGTTATCAATGTAATTGGGCCTTTGGATTGGGCCATGAGTGGATATTGGGATTATTAGGCCAAAGCATGGGAGTTTGGCCCAAACGGCCACCCAACAGTTTATCAAACCGCTACGTGGTGGTTTAGATAAACCGCCATGAGACAGGATACCAAACCGCCACGTAGTGGTTTGGGTGAATCGTCGTGTGACAAAGCACCAAACCGCCATGACTAAAATTAATATTTTAGTCAAACCGTTACGACCAAACCGCTATGAATATTTAAATCAAATATAATCAAACCGCTGCCATTTTAGAAAAAATTGAAATAACGGTTTGGATTATTTTAATAATAAAAATAATCTTCATCAAACCGCTATCTCGTAGCGGTTTGCCTGCACATATTAAAATAATTAATAAAATCAAACCGCTATCAGGAAAATACTGCAAACCGCTATCTAGATCATTCATGGCAAACCGCTATCAGGCATCTTAAATCAAAACCGCTATCAAAGTGAACTAGCAAAACCACTATATAGAAAATAAGAAAACCGCTTATAGAATTGGCAATCGCCTTCAAGATCTTGCAAACCGCATAAAAGGGAACATTATCACTTAAGCTCAATTTTCATTCCCATTTTGGCAATATCAAACACAATTCTAGGCATCTAGCATCCTGTAACCTACTAGCGCGCAATTTTAAGCAACCTAATCAATCTCATTAACATCATTAAATCAGGCCATTACAATGCCCACTTTTAGACATGGAAATCATTTAAGATATAAGGGAGGCATTGGCATACTTGCTTTGTACTCTAAACGACTTTATACTAACTACAACAGATGCACTCTGATTACAACAAACTTTCAAACCAATGTTTGACTTTCGAAAGTCAAACCTCATGCGAAAATCATCAATTCAAGCAATATATTGAAAGAGGATCTCAAATAAACATCAAACTATCATCATCTCAACCAAATGAGTAAATCCTAGCATTAATAAAGCACACTACTAGATTTCGATCTAAAACGAATGCTAAATCACACAAGGACTACACATATGTTTGATCTATTCCTAATCAGCACCTATCCCACCAATCAATTAGTATTTCCAAACACATTTGAAGATTTCAAAAACCTTAAAGCACATTTCTAGAGGATCTACTCATTTTAGTATGTTTTAGTTCGATTCCATTAAGTTACAGATAGATCTAAGGGTATTGAACAATATTTGAATGATACCTTAGTACGAAAAATGCAGGAAATCAAGGAAAGGGTGGTGGCGATTCGTTGTGGCGGTTAGCGAGAGTGTGAGTGTGTGTTTTTATGTTTGACCGATTATGAGAAGTTTGACCAGTTATATCAAACCACCGCCTATTTATATCCTATATTTTCAGATTTAGCAGATTCGGTCCTTGCATTTTCTAACTTCTTTTATTTCTTGATTTACTTATTACTAAGGGTAAATTAAGTTTGGGAATTGGCAGATTTAGTCCCTATAGTTTATACACTCTAGGAAGCACATAGAAAATTGCATCTAAGTCCCTAAATTCTCAAACAAGAGACAAGATTGGTCCTTTGAGTTACACGTAATTAACTCCCCCTTAAGTTATAACCCTGTTCAAATAAGGAAACCTTTATCCGTTAGATATGTGATGTTTTTGGAAACTCGTTTGATGTAATAAACTTGAAATCACTCTCCCCCTCAAACAATGACCCGTTTTCTATTGAAAGAGTTGTAGTCGTTGTTTGAGTTTGAAAATTTTAGTGTAAAAACCTGAATTGATTAATTTTCAACAACGTATATCCACCATGATTAACACAAATAATTTTGAAGAATCAATTAAGAAGAAAATTATTTGGTTATAAAAAAGGAAGACTTCTCTTCTGAGTAAGAAATAACACACTGAAACGTACATTATTCCTTGATGCATAGATATCAAGTAATCTATGCCTAGGAGAAATGAATCACCCGTTGATAGGAACAGCTGTCTTTTTGACGACATGTTTTCCTCAGAATGAAAAGCGGGTTGCAGACTGAAATAACTACAAGCCATGCAGACATGTTTTAAAACAGTTTGAACCTCTACTCAAACTTCATTTAAAGACCCGCGTCATTATTGAATGACATTTCTAGATCCGTAAATGTTATCGATTTTTAAAAGACATGTCTTGAAAATATTTTTGGTATTTTCTATTTTTCTATTTTTTATGGTTTTTGTAGGTTTTATATTTTTGTATTTTTCTTTTTGTTTTTAAATATATATACATAGGATACATAAAGACCATCCTTTACTCATCCTCCCCGTCTTGAAGACGTTTGAGGGTTTCCGGGTACATACTTTTCATTCTAAGACGCGGGAGTAGAAATTCAAACCGCTCTCTTGGCAATGCCTTAGTAAATATGTCCGCAAGCTGATAATCCGTTGTCACAAAGTAACGTTCAACCACGTCGTTCTCGACTTGCTCTCATATGAAATGGTGGAGTATGTCGATGTGCTTGGACCGAGAATGCTGGACATTGTTGTAGCAGAGAGCAATAGCACTTCGGTTATCACAATACAGAGGTATCTTATGGAATTCAAAGCCATAGTCCGTGAGCTGTAATTTCATCCAAAGTATCTGAGCACAACATCCAGACATGGCAATGTATTCAGCCTCTATGGTTGAGATAGTTGTGCTTTTCTGCTTCTTCGATGACCAGCTCACTAGTTTATCTCCAAGAAATTGAGCACTTCCAGACGTACATCTTCTTGTATCTTGACACCCTGCATGGTCAGCATCTGCGTAGGCCGTTAGTGCCATAGCGGTGTCCTTCAGATACTAGAGTCCCTAGTTAATGGTTCCTCGAAGATACCGAAAGACCCGTTTAATTTCCTCAAGGTGCTTTATGGTAGGCTTAGCCTGGTACCTAGCACACATGCACACGACAAACACAAGATCTGGTCTACTGGCAGTGAGGTACATTAGAGAGCCGGTCATACCTCGAAATTGAGTTTGGTCAACTGGAATCCCTAAGGGGTCCTCATCCAGTTTTAAGCGATCTACCATTGGTGTATCTACAGGGTCAGAAGTATCCATTCCATATTTTATTAAAATCTCTTGAGCATATTTAGATTAATTAATAAAGATGCCTTCGGGCTTTGAGAAACTTGTAAACCTAAGAAAAATGGCATTTGCCCCATCATTGACATCTAAAATTTTGAACTCATCTCGTTAGAAGACATGTCACAAGCTTTAGGATCAGTCGAAGCAAATATAATATCATCTACGTAAATTTGAACAAGAAGAATATGTTTGCTTGTTTTTTGGGTGAATAACGTAGGATCCACTACACCCTTGGAGAACTTATTGTCTAGAAGAAACCTTCATAAAGTGTTATACCACACCCTTGGAGCCTGCTTTAGACCATAAAGTGCCTTCTTCAGACGATAGACATGTGTGGGGTGATCTGGATTGATAAAGCCCTCAGGTTGACTGACGTAGACTTTTTATTTCAGCTCACCATTCAGAAATGCAGTATTGACATCCATCTGGTAGATGATCATGTTTTTGCTGGCGGCATTTGAAATGAAGATTCTGATAGCCTCTATCCGTGCAACCGGTGCAAATGATTCCTCAAAATCGATACCTTCCTCTTGCCGATATCCCTTCGCTACTAATCGTGCCTTGTTCTTTAAAACATCACCATACTCATTAAGCTTTACTTTGTAAATCAACTTAAGAGCAATGATCATAACACAGTCTGGTTTAGGAACTAATTCCCATACTTGTAGTCGATCAAATTTGTAGATTTCTTCTTGCATAGATTCAAACCAACAAGCTTCATCTATAGCAGTATTAACATTCTTGGGTTTGACATTTGACAGTACAGAATTGTAGAGGCACCACAAGGCATCTGTAGCTAACTGTTTTCTGGTGGATACCGGACGAGAAGGATTACCGATTACATTATCCAGTGGTGATCCGTAGACCATTTTCTGAGATGATTGTGTGGGTGAACAACTTATGTAGATTAAGTAGAACTGACATCCCTAGATGATGACTCATCAGAACTAGGTTCTGGAGCAAACACATTTTAAAGGGGTTCGTTGTCAGTTTGAGCAAAAGGATTGTCTTCGATAATGGGTCCAGCGGTTAAAATAACTAGAACTAGAACTACTGGAGCAGGAGGTGCCGGTTGTTCAACACTAGGGGCCTTAAAGTACTCATCGAACATCGGTTGAAATAAAATCTCTAACTCTTTATTGGTAGGTGGTACATAAGGAGCTGCGGGGACCGGATTGGGTAAGAGCCCTGAACTTATTTGTCCAGGCGTCAACAAAATAGGCTCGGGTCCTTTACTGATGTGCACAGGAGCCATTTGCTCAGTCAACTCATCAAATGTTACGTGAATTGTTTCCATGATTTTGCGGGTTCTTTTGATGTAGATTCGATAACCCTTCCTACTTGGTGCATAACCGACAAAAATTCCAATATCGGCTGTAGGTCTTAATTTCCTAAGGTCTTCACTGTTATTTATTGGGTAACAAAGAGCACCAAAAACACGAAGAAACTTAAGATCAGGCTTTTTGTCATGCACCAGCTCATATGGAGTTTTGTTGTGAAGTGTATGAATAAGGGATCAGTTTTGAGTGTAACATGCAGTAGCAACAGCTTATGCCTATAGAAACATTGGAGCCTTGGAAAATATCAGCATTGTCCGAGCAGTCTCCACAAGAGTACGATTCCGTCTTTCGACAACGTCGTTCTGTTGCGGAGTCCTCGGAACTAATTTTTGGTGAAAAATGCCGACACTTTTATAGTAATCAGTCAGAACTTGATTAAAAAATTATGTGCCATTGTCGGTACGGATGTATCTGACAGTTTTGTTGAGACCGACTTGTATTTGTTTCAGAAAGTTGATGACAAACTCTAGAGTTTCATCTTTTAATCTTAAAACCTTGACCCAAGTAAACCTAGAATAATCATCAACGATGACTAGAATGTATTTCTTCCCATTAATTATTTGCACTCGCATTGGTCCACATAAATCCATATGAAGGGTATGGAGAAATTCCAAGTTGGTGTTTTCAGATTTGGGTTTATGGGAATATTTATGGATTTTTCCAAGTTGATAGGCCGAGCAAAGATGATCTTTTTCAAACTTCAACCTAGGTAAGCTTCTGACCAAAGCCTTTCTTGCAAGATCATTGATGGTACCAAAGTTTAAATGATTTAACCTACGATGCCACAACCATGATCTGTTCTTGGAGGCTTTGGACAGTAAGCATATAGAAAAGGACTTCATTATGTCTTCAACAGAGATAGTGTGTAGATTAGAGCTACGATTTCCTTTGATTAATTCTACACCATTAACGTCTCTGACATAACATGAATGCTTGCGAAACGCAACTTCAAGATCTGAATCGCAAAATTGTCTGACTGAAAAGAGATTATGTCCAAGTCCTTCCATATAGTATACCCTAGATTGTACTTGTCCAACTCCTTCCACATATTATACCCTGGATTGTTTCTCCCTCTACTCTCTCTCTCTCTAAATAAGACTATCTTAAGGTAGGATTCCTTAGGATTTGCTTGATATCTTACACAAAGACAAGTTGAGAATTGAATGTCAAGTCTGCTTGTAGTTAGATACATTAGTGGTCCAATCATACCTCCATACTGAGTCTTATTCATAACTTTGCCACCGAGATCATGTCCTAAATTGTTAGGGGGTACCATTAGAGTTTTCACTGATGAACCATTTATTTTATACTTTTTCAGCAGATCCGTGACATATTTTTCTTGGTTGATTGAAATGCCTCTTTCAGATTGTACAATCTGAAATCCAAGGAAATAGGTAAGGACACCCATCATGCTCATTTCATATCTTTGAGTCATCAATTTAGCAAACTGTTTGCATAATTTTGTGCTGGTGTACCCAAAGATAATGTCATCAACATATATTCGAACCAGAATCACATCAGTTTGAGTTTTGTAGACAAATAGAGTGTTGTCTATCTTTCCTCTTACAAATTTGTATTTAGTAAGAAAGGTTGAGAGAGTTTCATACCATGCTCTTGGAGCTTGTTTAAGTTCGTAAAGGGCTTTGTCCGATTTGCAGACATGGTTGGGGAACTCATGGCTCTCAAAACCTGGAGGTTGTTTGACATAAACTTCTTCTTTTAGTTTACCATTGAGGAATGCACTTTTGACATCCATTTGATAAACTATAAAGTTCATGTATGTGGCAAAGGCAAAAAAGATCCTGATGGCTTCAAGTCTTGCAACTGGAGCAAAGGTCTCATCATAATCTATGCCTTTTTGCTGATTGTAGCCTTGAGCCACAAGTCTTGCCTTGTTTTTGATGATAATTCCAGTTTTATCTCTTTTGTTTTTGAAAACCCATTTTGAGCCAATTATGGTTTTACCATAAGGTGCAGGAACTAATGTCCAGACTTTGTTTTTGGCAAATTGGTTTAGATCATCTTGCATGGCATCAACCCATCCAGGATGTTTTAGTGCTTCAGAGACCTTCTTAGGTTCTTCTTCAGAGAGAAAATCTACAAAGAGACATTCATGAGCTGAAGCAGCACCAAGCTCTTTGGCCATTGCTCTTGTAAGCATTCCACCTCCTGGATTACCAATGATATTGACCAGCTCGATGTATTTGTCCTTAGACCACCTGTCTTGAGGAGCTGGAGTGACCACTGATGGAATGGGTAAGGGTGGATTTGGGATTGGAATTGTATCTTGGACTGAAGTATCCTCTACACTTGGAGAGGATAAGTGTTTAGAGATTTGAATGTCTTTAGTGTTTGGGAGATTATCAATGATTTGTTCATCATTGTTATGATTGGAATGTTCAGACAGATTATCATTTAAGATTTCATCAGTCTGAGCAGATTGATCATTTTGATCAGTTTGACCATTTTGGTCTGATGAAACTTCAGTTTCAAGGATAACTGGTTCAGGACTTTCATAGGGTTCTATGAAGGACACATCATTGTTGTATGTTTGATACCTTTGAGAAGGTTTATAAGGATGAAGATATTCATCAGGTGGATATCTTTCATAATCAGCAATGCTGATGTTGTCAACTGAAGGTTTTGAGAATTTGATAGCATTAGGGCTTTCATCAAATGTGATGTGATAGGTTTCTTCAGTTTGCTGTCTTCTAGTGTTGAAGACTCTGAAGGCCTTGGAAACAAGTGAATATCCAAGAAAATAACCATCATCAGCTTTTTCATCAAATTTTCCTAAGTGATCTTTATGAATGTGGATGTAAACTGGACATCCAAAGACATGAAGAAAATTGATGTTTGGGATTCTCTTACGAAAAATTTCATAAGGGGTTTTGAGATGTCTTTTCACAATGGTGCATCTGTTTTGAGTGTAGCACGCAGTGGCTACAGCTTCAGTCTAGTATTGTTTAGAAAAGACATATCCTGAAAGCATTGTTCTTGCAGCTTCTATGAGGGTTCTATTTTTCCTTTCAGCAACACCATTTTGTTCAGGTGTGTAGGGAGAGGAAAGTTTTGAGAAATCCCTTTTTCATCACAGAAGTTGATAAGAATGTTATTCCTGAATTCAGTACCATTGTCAGTTCTGAGTTGTCTGACTATGATGTCATTTTGATTTTCAACTCTTTTGAAGAAGGACATGATGGTTTCAGGTGCTTAAATTTTCTTCTTCAAGAAGTATACCCAGGTGTACATTGAGTACTCATTAACAATGATAAGGGTGTACTTTTCATGGTTAATGGACCTAGGAGTTACAGGTCCAAATAAATCCATGTGAAGAAGATGAAGACATTTCTTGATAGAAGATGTCTGTTTTGTTTTGAAGCTGGCCCTATGATGCTTTCCCTTTTCACATGATGGACATGGTTTGTCTTTTGAGTAGACAAGTAAGGGAAGACCAATAACAAGATTTTGTTTTGCCAGTTTGTTGATTGTTTTGAAGTTTAGATGAGCAAGTCTTTTATGCCAAAGCCAGTTGAGATTTTCAGAGGCTTTGGCAAAGAAGCAAGACTCTTGAGCAGAAGATGTCATGTCAAGAACATATACATCTCTTACTCTTAGAGCAATCATTACAACTTCTTTTTTGGAGTTGAAGATTGTTCCTCTTTTCTCATCAAACTGAACAATATATTTAGCATCACAGAGTTGACTGATGTTAATTAAATTATACTTAAGACCATCTACAAATGCTACCTTTGTGAAAACTATACCATTACATTTAATAGAGCCATAACCTTTAGTTGTGCATGTAGAGTCATCTCCAAACACCACTTTAGGTCCTGGTTGTTCAGAATGGTTAGTTTTGCTTAGAACCCTACCTTTTAGTGGGAGTCTTAGATCTGTTAGCATTTGATGATTCGGCCTTAGTTGATTTTAGAGCTTTAGCCTTTTTGGCTTGAAGTGCTTCACCTCTTTTGAACCATTCAATATCATAGTGATCAGTTGTGGTATGGTTTGAGCTACCACAAGCTTCACATCTTTTGAAGGCATGCTAAGGATTTCTTGGATTGATCCCTCTTTCTAGAGAGATAATCCTGTTATGACCATTTGTGTCATGGTCATAACTTCCACATAATCCACATATGGGATAGTATAAACATTCATTAGATAAATGGTCTATACATCCACAGTGTATGCAAGGTGGAAAGAAGCATTTTGATGGTCTTGGGTTTTTAGATCTTGATGAAGATCTACCCAAACTTTTAAGATGCAGAGACATGTTCATGGTGGATATGTATTCAGCATGATCACAGGTTCTGTGATCAATTCTCTCACACTTTTTACAAAACAGAACTTTATAACAATTTTCAGAGAGATGATTGTTTAAGCCACATAAATCACAATTCCTTTTGAATTGAGTTTTGTATTTGTTTTGAAGTACATTTTGTGGAACCTATTACGGTTGATTACTTCTGGAGTAAGATGACTGATTCTTGCTAAATTGTAATTTTAGATAGTTAACTTCTTTCATTACAATAGCTAAAGGAGGATCATCTTCAATTTTTACACTCTTTAGCTTACCAGCAGGAGCTGAGTTAACTGCTGAGGCTGAAGAGTTTTTCTTACCCTTAGCAGGAGCTGAGGATGGTTCATTTAATATGACACATTTTAAAGTTTTAGGTTTGAGTGTAGATTTTGATCTTAAAATTGTTTTGATAGTCTTTGGTCCAGAAATAGGTTCAACACCATCCAACTTCTTCAGTGGAGGAAGAGGGGTGCTACAGACTGAAGATTCATCCGCTGAATCATAATCAGTCACTGAAGAGTCAGTGACAGCAACTGAAGGATTAGTTGTGTTTCTTTGTGACTCAGCTGGGAGTATCCTACAAGTATCATGATTTAGAAGAATAAAACCTTCAGCTTTAGACAACCAGAGTCTTTCAACACCATGCATGGACACTTTTACGTCATCAGCTGCAAAGACTAGGTCTTTTTGCCCAGAACTGGAGGGGTCTTCAGTGAGTTGATCAACTCTCAGAACTCTCTTCTTTTGAGAGGGGATTTGTTTACTGATACACTGATTTACTTTGTTACAACTGTTAAGCCATGTTTCAGTGATTGCTGTTAGCTCTTTTAGTTCTGTTCTTAAGTTTTTATTCTCTTTGAGAATCTCAGTGTTTACATGCTGCATGGTAAGAAAATCAAGTTTTGCTTGTTTTAATACTAAAATCTGTTCTTTGCATGCATTTAGTTCATGAACAACATCTCTATGTTTTGACAAAAGATTATTTCTTTGTTCTTCACATAATTTAGATCAATACACAAATGTTAGGAATTAAAAGTCTTTATACTTAGTACTATCAAGCCTAAAAGTTTGTACTACTCAGATTATAACTACCAGTACTAACTGATTACTACTGCTAGTATAAAAGTTAGTACTGCTAGTATAAAAGTTAGTACTGCTAGTACTAACTTAATACTACTGAAGAGATCTTAATACTGCTGAAGACTTAAGACTGCCAGAAGAAGATAATGACTGCATGAAGATAAAGACGTGTGAAAAGATATGTATGGACTTATTCAAAGTGTATATCTTATAAAGTTAGAAAGATATGTATATGATTAGAATTATAGAAGATCTTGAGTATCTTCAAAGATTTGTAGTTATCTTGTAAAGGACTCCTTGGTGTATAAAAGGAGATCCTAGGTTTTGGTTATTGAAATCACATTCATACTTTTGCATACACATAACTTCAAGGTTGTAAACCCTAGTACTAGACAGAGTACTCGTATTATTCATCATAATAACATTGAAGCTTTTTGGTTATATCATTGTTCATTCAAGTTTAATGTTTCATTAATATTTCTTCTAAGTATTAAAGAGTAGATTCCGCATACTCTTTAGTATTCACAAAGTTTCTACCATTGTTGTTTTGAATTTATTCAAAGTAACATAATCTTTACAAGCTAAAGAATAGATCTTGAGTTGGGATCAACAAGTGGTATCAGAGCTTGTGTTCTGAAACTTTGATCTAGAAGAAACAAACAAGAAGAACTCTTTATTTACACAAAGAGATGGATCTAGAAACTGCCCAAACCAATGCTACTGCAAAGTTGCCAATTCTCAAACAAGGTGAATATGAGATGTGGAGACTAACAATAGAGCAATACTTTCAAATTCAAGACTATGCTCTATGGGATGTCATAGAGAATGGCAACTCTTTCAAACCAACAGCACGAACAACAACAAATGCTGATGGTACTTCTACTTTAATGATACCAGGTCCTGTTACTACTGAAGAGAATTCCCAAACGAAGAATGATGTAAAAGCAAGAAGTATGTTGCTGATGGCACTTCCAAATGAACATCAACTGACATTCAATCAATACAAGGATGCCAAGACTTTGTTTGATGCCATACAAACAAGATTTGGTGGTAATGATGCCACAAGGAAGACTCAAAAGACACTTTTGAAGCAGATGTATGAGAACTTCAATGCTCCAAGCACAGAGTCACTTGACTCTATTTTTATTTTCTTTATTTTTTCATTTTTAATTATAAAACAAGTTTTTAAAATTTACATTTTTGGTCCTTGAGTTTTATAAAAAAGATGTTTTGGGCTATTGGGCTTGTATTGGGCCCACTGGGTTTGGGTTTGGGCCCAATAAGGTACAGGCTTGGTTATTGGGCTTTTTCAAGCCCAATAAGGTTATGAAGTGGGTTTTGTGTGTACAATGGCTGAGATTGGCTGTTCAAGGGCTAGGATTGGGTCTTCAAAGTCTTCATAAATATACTATTGGGCTTTCCCGGCCCATCAGATGGGTAAAGATTGCATTCAATAGTATTCTTCAGTTCTGGCTCTGGTTTGACTGCTGATTCTTCAGTATTGACTCTGACTTTGACATTTTTGGACTTTGGCCTTGATTTTGCACAGTCTTTTCCATTCCATGCTCAGTTTTGTCATTTTGGCTTGGTTTTCTGTCTTTTTGTTGATATCCACTTCCTGCACAATACAAATGCAAAACAAACATATATTTGGCATTTTTTGTCTGTTTTTGGTCATTTAAGCTCGTTTTCAGAGGTAAAAGATATGTGTAATTAAGCACTTATCAATAAGTCAAGGTAGAATGTTTCAACTGTCATTAGATGGGACATTTTGCAAGGGAATGCAGAGGTCCTAAGAATCAAGATAATATGAACATGAATCAAGACAGCTCAAGAAGGTATGTGAGTGTGGAAGAAACCTTTTCCAAAGCTATGGTGGCTATTGATGGAGCTGGTTTTGATTAGAGCTTTATGGCAGATGAGGAAGTACCTACCAACATGGCTCTTATGGCTTTCTCAGACTCAAAGGTACATAATGACAAAACTTGTACTAACACCTGTCTTAAAAGCTTTGAAACTCTTAAAACTCAATATGATAATTTAAGAATAGAGTTTAATAAATCTGAGTTTAATCTAGCTACCTATAAAAGAGGTTTAGCATCTGTAGAAGAACAACTTATCTTTTACAAGAAAAATGAGGTTATGTTTTGTGACCAAATTGCTGTTCTAAAAAGAGATACCTCATTTAAAGACTCAAAAATCAATGCTCTTAAAAGTGAGATAGAGAAGCTTAAGAAAGAAAAAGAGAGCAATCAGATTAAAATTGACAAATTTGAAAATGCTTCTAAGAGCTTAGATAAATTAATAAGGAGTCAAATATCTGATAACAGTAGAAAAGGTGTGGGGTTTATAAGCTATATTGTTGTTCCACCTCCACCTACAGGCTTATTTGCACCCCCATCTATTGATTTGTCCAACTCTGTTCTTAAAGAGTTCCAAAAACCTAAGTTTAAAGGCTATGGACCTAAGGCCAGTAAGAGTGTCTGTAAAGATACCTCTAATGAGGTTAAGAAAACTCTTGATGCCCCATTGGGTAAGAAGTTAGTGTCAGAAAAAGAGAAGCAAACTGTTTTTCCTACTAAGATAGAATCTGTTAAACAACAAGAAAAACCAGCTAGGAAACCAGTTAAGTATGCAGAGATGTACAGATCACAAAAACCTAGGGGGAATCAAAGAAACTGGAATAATCTTAAATCCCAACAGCTAGGAGGTGATTTTGTGATGTATAATAAAGCATGTTTTGTTTGTAGAAGCTTTGACCATGTGCAGGCACACTGCAATTACCATCAAAGGGAGGGAATGGTAAATGGGAATAATTATACAAGGGTAAATTATAACTATTCTGCTAAAAAGGCTCACCCTAAATCTTACAGGAACATGACTCCCAGAGCAGTTTTAATGAAAACTGGCCTAAAACCACTTAATACTGCTAGGTCTGTTAATACTGCTCATCCCGAAACTACAGTTTATAAAGCTAGACCAATGTCATGTTTTTCAAAATTATCACAATCAACTGTAAAGAGGCCCTATCAATCAAGAACAACATTAACTAACAAAAACTTTAACCAAAAAGTTAATACTGCTAAGGAAAAAGTTTATACTGTTAAGCCAAAAGTAGTTAATATTGCTAGGCCACCTTCAGCAGTAGTTAATGCTGTCAGGGCAAATCAGGTTAATGTTGTTAAGGCCTCAACATGTTGGGTTTAGATACCTACCAA
Source organism: Tanacetum coccineum (assembly GCA_026074375.1). Lineage (NCBI taxonomy): Eukaryota > Viridiplantae > Streptophyta > Magnoliopsida > Asterales > Asteraceae > Tanacetum > Tanacetum coccineum. The sequence continues at coordinate 36,041 of BQNB010049972.1, forward strand.
ACTTAACAGTGCAACTACTTTCAAGAGACAAAATTATATTGATGCACGAGGCAGATCCAAGTCAGTAATGGCTTGGGTCCCCAAAGGAAACTAATTTCCTTATCTTTATGTGTAGGGTCATTCCCAAAAAGAAGATCAAGGATATGTTGATAGTGGATGCTCTAGACACATGACAGGCAACATGCCCTATCTCTCAGACTTTAAGGAATTTGATGGAGGATATGTTACCTTTGGGGGAGGAGCCAGAGGAGGAAGAATTATTGGTAAATGAACTCTTAAAACTGGTAAGCTTGATTTTGAGGATGTGTACTTTGTCAAGGAGTTACAGTTTAACATGTTTAGTATCTCACAGACGTGTGACAAAAAGAACAATGTTCTTTTTACTGACACTGCATGTTTTGTTCTGTCTCCTGATTTTAAGTTACCTGATGAAAGTCAGGTTTTACTTAAAGTTCCTAGAAAGAACAACATGCATAGTGTTGATATGAAAAATATTATTCCTAAAGAGAGCTTAACCTGTCTTGTTGCAAAGACCACTCTTGATGAATCAATGCTATGGCATAGGAGGCTTGGTCATGTAAACTTTAAATCTATTAATAAACTTGTCAAGGATAATCTTGTGAGGGGATTACCTGCAAAATGTTTTAAGAATGACCAAACTTGTGTTGCTTGCCTTAAGGGAAAGCAACACAAAGCCTCTTGTAAGTCCAAGATCCAGAACTCTATTACTCAACCTTTATTCATGTTACATATGGACTTGTTTGGTCCAACTTTTGTCAGCAGCTTAATGAATAAGAAATATTGTCTTGTTGTTACTGATGATTATAGCAGATTCACTTGGGTTTTCTTTTTAGCCTCTAAGGATGAGACTAGTGGCATCCTTAAGAACTTTATAACTGAGATAGAAAATCTAGTTGATAAGAAAGTAAAAATAATCAGATGTGACAATGGGACAAAGTTTAAGAATAAAGTTATGAATGAGTTTTGTGAAAAGAAAGGCATTAAGAGAGAATTTAGTGTAGCTAGAACTCCTCAGCAAAATGGTGTTTTAGAAAGGAGAAATAGGACACTAATTGAGGCTGCTAGAACCATGTTAGTTGACTCTAAGTTACCTACTACATTTTGGACTGAAGCAGTTAATACTGCTTGCTATGTGCAGAATAGGGTAATTATAGTTAAGCCTCATAACAAGACTCCTTATGAATTGTTTAGAGATAAAACTCCTGCTCTAAGCTTCATGAGACCATTTGGGTGTCATATTACCATCCTTAATACCTTAGATCATCTTGGCAAGTTTGATGGAAAATCTTATGATGGTTTCTTTGTTGGATACTCATTGACTAGTAAGGCTTTTAGAGTATACAACATTAGAACCAGGAAAGTAGAAAAAAACTTGCACATTAGGTTCTTGGAGACTAAACCTATTATTATAGGTGATGCTCCAAAGTGGCTGTTTGATATTGATAGTCTAACAAAATCAATGAGTTATGTGCCAGTTGTTGCAGGTACAAACTCCAATGATTTTGCAGGTTCAGAAGAAAGTAATTGTGCAGGTCACACTAGCAAGGAGACTGAATTTAGCCAAGACTACATTGTGATGCCACTGTGGAAGGATGGTTCAATGTTTGATTCTTCTTCAAAGAATTCTAGTAATGATGAACCACAACCTTCTAGTATTGCAAAAAAAAAGGATGATGAAGGTGTAAGTAAAGCAAGTGGATTTAGTGATCAAGAGCAACCTAAGAGCAGCACTCTAAATATTAATACTGTTAGTCCAACAGTTATTACTACAAGGTCAAATCGCTCTCAAAATGTATCTGACATGTTTTCTTTGGGAAGAAGTGCTACACTTGAAGCCACACATGCTGATTTATTTGGTGATGAAACAGAAATGGATATGAGCAACCTTACTACCTCATATCAAGTTCCTACTACTCCAAATACAAGAATCCTTAAAGATCATTTACTTGATCATGTGATTGGTGATATACAATCTGGTGCACAGACAAGGGGAATGACAAAAAATACAAATGAACATGGGTTCATTAGTGCTGTTTATGAAGGGAAAACTCATGAAGACCTTTATACTTGTCTGTTTGCTCATTTCCTGTCCTAGGAAGAACCAAAAAGAATTGTCAAAGCTCTAAGTGATCCAACTTGGGTAGAAGCAATGCAGGAGGAGCTTTTACAGTTTAAACTATAAAAGGTTTGGATACTAGTGGATTTGCCTAAAGGTAAGAGAGTTATTGGTACAAAATGGATATTCAGGAACAAGAAAGATGAGAGAGGCATAGTAACAAAGAACAAAGCAAGGCTAGTTGCCCATGGATATACTCAAGAAGAAGGTATAGATTATGATGAAGTTTTTGCTCATGTGGCTAGAATTGAGGCAATAAGGCTGTTCTTAGCTTATGCTTCATTTATGGGCTTCATGGTATATCAGATGGATGTGAAGAGTGCTTTCCTTTATGGTACAATTGAAGAGGAGGTATATGTGTGCAACCTCTAGGATTTGAAGATCTTGACTATCCTGACAAAGTTTACAAGGTGGTGAAAGCACTGTATGGTTTGCATCAAGCTCCAAGAGCCTCGTATAGAACCTTTGCCAAGTATTTATTGGACAATGGGTTTCAAAGAGGAAAGATAGATCAAACCTTATTTATCAAGAAGCAAAAAGGAGATATTTTGCTTGTACAGGTCTATGTTGATGACATTATCTTTGGCTCACAACAAGAGTTGGTATGATTTGAAAAACTAATGCATGACAAGTTTCAGATGAGTTCTATAGGAGAACTCAATTTCTTCTTAGGTTTGCAAGTGAAGCAAAGAGAAGATGGGATATTTATCAGTCAGGATAAATATGTAGCTGAGATATTAAGGAAGTTTGGTTTCATAGATGTCAGGACAACTAGCACCCCAATGGATACAAGAAAGCCTTTGCTCAAGGACTCAGATGGTGATGATGTTGATGTTCATCTCTACAGATCAATGATGTTTATGCTTGTGCAAGGTTCCAAGTTACACCTAAAACCTCACATCTTTATGCTGTGAAGAGGATCTTTAGATACTTGAAAGGTCAACCTAAATTGGGCCTTTGGTATCCTAGAGATTCACCATTTTACTTGGAAGCCTTTTCAGATAGTAACTATGCTGGTGCTAGCCTTGACAGGAAATCCACAATAAGAGGTTGTCAATTTCTTGGCAAGAGATTAATTTCATAGCAATGTAAAAAGCAAATAATAGTTGCAAATTCCACTACTGAAGCAGAATATGTTGTTGCTGCAAGTTGCTGTGGACAGGTGTTGTGGATGATAAATCAAACGCTTGATTATGGATTCAATTTCATAAACACCAAGATTAACATTGATAATGAAAGCACCATTTGCGTTATGAAGAATCTAAAGTTTCATGCTAAAACCAAGCACATTGAGATAAGTCATCATTTCATCAGAGATTCTTATGAGAAGAGGCTCATTCAAGTAATCAAGGTACATTCAGATCAAAATGTTGCAGATCTTCTCATAAAGGCATCTGATGTTAGCAGGTTTAACTTTCTAATTGCTAGCATTGGATTACTTAATATCTAAGGATGTGTTTGTTTAAAATGGATTTAGAAGTAAAAACTGGTAGTTATAAGATTAATGCTGCTAGGCAAGTTTTTGTACTGCTAGGCAAAATGTTAAAACTGCTAAGTATAATTAGTACTACTAGTTATACTTGAAACTGCTAGTTAAAACTATTAGTCATAATTAAAGCTGGTAAACAAGAAAATACTTTGGATTGTATATTCTTGGTTTTGAACTAACATTTGTAGGCTAAGCATATTGAGCACTTGGTATTGGATGCTAAACCTCTAAAGTATTATTTGATGGGAGGCTAATTATGTCAATATGCAATCAAGAATGGTTGGAAGGACTTATAACATCAAAAGAGGTCAGGACACTAAGATACCTCAATCTGGTGGTCCCCTTGTAAAGGTTGGTGATGAGGCTATCTATAAGGAGTTGGGTGACAGAATGGAAAGGGCTGCCACTACTACTTCTAGCTTAGAAGCAGAGCAGGACAGTGGTAACATCAAAATGACCAAATTTATAGCAACACTTAATGAGCCAAGTCCTTAGGGAACTAGTTCAGGTAGTGGTCCCAGGTGCCAAGTTATCGTATTGGGGTTGCAGATGCTCAAACTAGGTTTGAGGCTGCATCTAAATAGTCCAATGATCCACCTCTCTCAAGAGTTAACACACTTGGAAGTAGGGAGGATAGTATGAAACTAATGGAATTGATGGCACATTATACAAAACTGTTTGAATTGGTTGAAAAAAAGAAAAAAAGAAAAGAGAGAATTAGTGAGCTGAAAAATAGAAAGAGAGATGTGTAAAATAAAAACAAAAAGAGTGATTGAGTAAGAAAAAGAATTGAGAGAAAAGTGAGAACAAAAACAAAAAGAGAGATTGTGAGAGTCAAAATTGGTGTTGAAAATGCTTTTTGGACGAAATTGAGGTTAAAACTAGTATCTCAAAGTTAGTACTGTTGGGCATTACTAAGTACTACTGGGCATTACTTAGTACTGCTGGACATGTTTTAGTACTGCTGGGCTTAAAATTAGTACGGTTAAGCTAAAATTAGTACTGATGGGTGACCGTTAGTACTGTTTGAGGAATAACAGAATTTCCTTCACTAAATATAGCCGTTGTGAAATTTCCGCCAACTACTTCGTCTATAGGTTTGACTAATTTGAGAATTCATGATCTTTCTATAAATTCATAAGATTTATTCAAGATAGGTATAAATTTTATTCAGTCAGTCTAATTAAAAACCTTAAATACTCTCTCTTATCTCAATTACCTCTAACAAATACACATACTCTCATCCACGGTCATATCACAGAACCTTAATTAACCTTCTTTACATCAAATGGTGAATTTAGACTTTTACGACAAGCACAACATGATTGCCTACTTACAAAAGTCATAAGGAAGTGAAGGGTTTCATCAGATAATTGATTTTCTCACTGCAAGTCATATTAAGTATGCCCTCACTGAAAACCCAACTATCTATGTTTCTCTTATAGAGCAATTTTGGCAAACTGCTACTGCAAGCACACTTGAGGATGGAGACATGGGTATTACTACTACAATAGATGGGAAAGTCAAGGTTGTTTTTGAGGCCTCTATTAGAAGACATCTTAAGTTAGAATATTCTGATGGTATTAGTACTTTATCTACTACAGTAATTTTTGAGAAACGTGCTCTTATACGGTATGTGTCCAACTCTAACAGCTTAACTTTAATCATTATGTACTTGTTAGGAAATTATTGTAAGTAATTATGTATATCGTCCCGTGGGGGAAGATTGTTGGGAATTCACCTTTACGTGACGACATTACAGAATTACCATAGTCTATCATAATCACATACGCGAGGACTAGAATAGGCAACTATGTATGGTTTAGAGGCGTATGGGCTATATATACCCCTCTATGGCTTCTATAGAGGGGTTGAGTCATTATTTTGGTGTTGAGTCATTTTGTATCCTTCATCCATTTTCCATCTAATCACAAGTTCATCTTCCATCTCACTACTCTCTCTCACTAAAATGGTTATCATGTGGTTTGACTCACCAAGACCACTGACTCGATGATAATATATATATATATAATATATAAGCAAACACTCAACCAATTACCTTTGCACAAGGAATGGTTAAAAGTTCACCAAA
>BQNB010049973.1:0-34416 GCA_026074375.1 Tanacetum coccineum
TGTAGAATAGTATGTAAAAGATATTGTAAACGAATATGTAAACAAGTTGTATTGAGCATGTATTCTCCCCCGAGATTTGTAAAGTAAATGTAAAACAAGTGAAAGAGGGGCTATAAACTCACATCGATGATGAAGAACGATTGGCGGGAATGTACACATTGAGTACAAGACGAAACGGAAACTGAAACGGCTCGACCAAGAAGTTGCAACTAGTCTTAACGGCTAAGTCTCACTAGCCTAGGATAACTCATTTGGGTTTCCCGATGAATTGTTGTGTCAACGCGACACGTTGATAAAGATTTAGATTTCCAGATTGTAATGGTTTGGTGGTTGGTTAAATAAATAAATTGAAAATATACGCAAAGCGTGTAATATATATTCGTTATATACTTCTTATGAAAAATAACCCTTATATAATTCTTACCGTAAATTATATCACAAAAACGATCAATCCAAAGATTTATGAAAAGTATATAATACCTTGCAGGTCTTATATAATAAATGCGAGTTGTTAATTAAACCAATTAGTTTGACTCCAATTTAATTAACAAAAGACTTTGAATAAAAGTTGACACGTATCTTACTATTATAACTTAAACAACCGAAGTTGGTAACCGTTTATAACCATTATAAAATATAATTTAATATTTTATAAATTATGTTTCATTTCTTTAACAGGTCGTGTCTAAAACACTTCGCCTTATTGTAAAAGTATAGTTTTCGCTCGTTGTCCAGGTTATTGTATAATACCATTTAATATATCTTAAAACATATCTTAATTCCTTTTATCGTTTCTCTAAATTAATAAAGTTTTAGTAAATCGTGAATATAGAAAATTATATAAATTTTCGTCATGACTTTTCCGTTTGTAAATCGTTTTCCATTTTCGCAAAACTAAACGTTTTCAGTTAATGAATATATATTGAAATCAATCGCGTTTCAATATTTCAAATGCCCGCGTGTTTAGATATAATATATATATACACCATTATATTTAAATTAAACCAATTATTAAGGATTATATTTATTTAACCGATTAAAAACCACTAAAGAATATTTATCCAGTTTTAATATTTAATAAACCTTAAGTTATTTTTTTATTTGTCGTTTTGATATATAAACCAAACAAACCCTCGTCGTTTCCTCGCTGTCTCGCTAAACCAAACACGCCCTTTAACTGTCGAGCAACACCAAACGCACCCTAATGGTATGTACAGCAGCCAAACGCACTCATGTGCATGGCTGCTGTTAAGCCAAACGCCCCCTATCGGCGAACAACCAAACCAAACACCCCTAGCTGCTGTTGCTAATCCAAACATCCAGATCCAAACGCACCCGTATTGGTTTCTACTAAACCAAACGCACCCTAATCTATTTGACCCGAAACCAAACGCATTCCTGGTGCCATAACCAAACACCCCTTTACTGCTTATAAAAACGTAGATCCAAACGCCCCTTATTGTTGTCTTAACCCCAGAACCAAACAACCCTTTAGGGCCGTTAACCCCAAACCAAACGCACCCTAAAGGTTTTTATAACAACCAAACGCATCCTGCTGCGTGAAAACCAAACGCAGCCTAACTATGCTAACCCGATATAAGCCAAACCAAACATGCCTTTACGGCTGTTACACTGCAAAACAAACACCCCAAGCTGTTACTCCACGAGAACCAACGCACCCTGCTGGTGTGGTTTATAACCCGAACGCACCCTAATCTATGAGACAACACAAACCAGCCGCACCCTCGTGGGTGGTTGACAGCCAAAACCAACGCACCCTGCGTGGTGGCTGACCAACCAATTCGCGGGGGGGGGGGTGCCCTTTGTTTTTATACCGTGGGGTAATTTAGGAAGAGATGAACAGTAAAACTGTTTCTCCCAGCCTTTTTTATTTATAAGGGTGCGTTTGGATTATTTTGTGACCCGTGTAAAAAAGAGTCTTTTAGACTTTTGGTTTATACAAAAATGATTGGGGCCGTGTAATATTTTGTATGGCTTGGTTATATAAGGGGCAGATAACGGATTGTTATCTCTTTAATGTAGAGAGATACCGACCTTTTGGTGTTTAGGGTTTAATTTGTAAATTGGTAAATGATAAGGGGCTGGTTTGGTAATTTTAGGATTTTTGTCTTGTTGTGACTTTAACCAGGGTTGACTGAGGGTTGACCACTGCTGACTTTTTGACCTTTTTGTAGAAAACTTCTGGCTCTTTGTGTGCTCTTCCGTTCCCGTGTTCGTGTTTGTCCGGTTTTGACCGTTTTCTTGTGATTTTTGCAAAATCCGTACCTACACAATCACAAAGACAAAACAAGCAATATTCAAGCATTTTAAGCATAATTTTGTCTTTTTAGAGTTTATTTTGATATAAAACGGATATGTGTTTTCACACATATCAACCCCCCCTCTATGATTTCCACAACACATATAAAGAAAAGAAAATTATTAATATATAAACAAGATATTGAAAGTAATTAAACAAGAAGATAAATAAACTATGTAGGTGCCTTTAATTGAAATGCTTATGCTCACAGATCTTAAGAGCGTATTGTCATTTTGGAAGTTGATTATGGATCAACTAAATATATACTAAATCTAGAAATGAGCACGATAAACATTAGAGAAAGAACATTGATGGAAACAAATCATGGCAGTGATGTGAGTGTGACAAGAATAAAGGGGATGATTTTATTTGGAGACTTTGTTTTTGTTTTGAAATTAAAGGATAATATAATGTGGATAGTTATGAGTTAGTGGGAATGAAGGCTGGAATAACGGAAGAAAAGAAAACTGCTTGCTGGAGCGAAAATTGTAGGTTCAAAATAATACTAAAAAGGTTTGGAGGGAGTCTTGGTCATGAAAATTCCAAATACAATCTCAATTCGAATTTTAATGAAATACTCCTAAATGGATTCGGGCCACAAATTAAGAAGCAAGAAAAAATAGATATATTTGTGTGTTAATTTACTTTATTGGTCATATATTGTTTAAATTATGTTAAAGTAACTTAATGAAATTTTATAAACTTATTAGTTTAGCATGATTAAGTTAGGATCAAATGAGAGAAATGGTTAAAATGAAAATGATGAGAAGTAATTACAATCAAACATTTTAGATACACTTACAAAAATTGATGCATCTTTATTCAAATTTCCCCTCTTAATTTAAGATATGTGGCTAAGGTTATTTCCCACCTTTCTCATTTAATTAATCTTCTCACTGTATTCCTTCATGGTTTGTGTAACTTAAACAACTTGTTAAACAAAAGTTATACAAAAATGTTAAACAAACAAAGTACCCACGTAATCTTTTCGTAATGAAATAGACCCAAGAAATAAGACACAGGTAACGTTGTGGGTATACATCTAAATGCAAATTGCACACAAAGCTCCACCATTATAAACTTCATCAACAGGATGGGGGGAAAAAGTACATCGATTGTTTACGCACATTTAATATCAACAACAAAATACCCTCGACACAAAACATGAGAAAAATCTCTGTTAAAAATATACCCATAAGTCACCCACATGTATTTTCTATAACAACGTACTCACGAAAGTAGGTAGTGTGTACAGTATATACTTACCCACCAAATTAGCCATTAAAAATTACCCACATATAAAATTTATGCTTACATTTACGGGTAAAATAAATTTACCCACGACATTACGCATACAATTACCCATGGTTATTAATTCTGTAAGAATTTTATGGGAAATATTTTAGCGAGAATAATTTACCCACAACGTTATAGGAAGTTTCGTGGGAAAGTTTGTGAGAAACCTGAGGGTAAATTTGTTCCAAATCTTCATTCTACGATTGTGGGTAATACGTGGGCAACAGGTGGGTAAATACCCACAAAACAACATTTGTGTGTAATTTTCGTGGCTAATCGATTAAATTCTTGTAGTGGGGGAAGTCAACGTATAACCAAAGAGAAACACCAAAACTCGACTAAGGGGAAGTCGAGATAATCACGATACTTATGATCGATCCAAAACTAACAAGATACTCAAGATAAGTCGACTGTAAGTAGGGCAGAAAGACTAACGATAAAAAAAGGGTTTAGTGGATCGATTGTTTAGGCTGTGATACCAAGTGAGAGTGTAAAGTGTTTCATGTTTATTCATCTGACATCATAATACATATATATCATGTAAGCTTTAACAAATAACACTCGGGCCTTAGCCCATACAAAATACACTCGGGCCTATAATAAGCACACGACTAACACTATGTACTTACCCAAACTCATTATGCTTTCTGAAGTCTTAAACCACTCTTTATACATCACCCTAATGACGCATTACGCTTAACTAAATACTCATTTTGCTTAATTACATAACATTAAAAGAGATTAATGCCCCTTTTCTTCTTCACCATCCATCACCACCACCTACGACCACCAAAATTACCACCACTTCTGGCAGTCATCATAATCCATAACCAACTTTAATGTAAGTTTATGACTTTTTGTCGTTGTAGTATAGTGGTAAGTATTCCCGCCTGTTACGCGGGTGACCCGGGTTCGATCCCCGGCAACGACGCCAAAAATTTGGTGCAAGTAAGTTTATACACGTAAAATAATATAATAGATATGAAATTACTAAACTAACCTTGAGGACAAAGGTAGTAAGGAAAATTCTCACAAATATATATAATAATACGTATATTTACCGGTAAGTGATTACCGGGTCGTTTTCCCAAATATTTATGAAATTGAGACCACGTTTGTTATTTGGACAATGACTTGAATTGGTTCGATGATGATTTGTTTTCTAATATCCTACTAGTGAGCAAATAAAGGTACAATTTAACCTAACTACAAGAAATCAATACGGGAAAGTAAATTTTAACTAAAAACGCAAATCGGGAATCCTAAACGGGACCTAAAACCCTAAATTAACAAAATTAAGTTCTAAAATGATATTTTTGGTTTTTATAAGTCTAAATTAACTAAAAAATTAGGACAAAGAAAACTAGAACAAAAACGAGAGAGTTTTAAGCTTAAAAACACTAAAATTATGAACGGGAATCAATCTTGTTCTTTAAAAATCGAAATTTTGCAATTTAAACCCTACGAAAGCAAACCTATTTTTTCTAGGTTCTAAATGTTAAAAGAAAATTTTCTAAAAAAGAAATATATTTTTTTTGACTTTTTTATAATTTTTTATGAATTAAAAACGATTTTAAAGAAAATTAAATATAAAAAATACTAAACATTTTATGAAAAATCTAAAAAAATTATAGAAAATAGCTTGAATGGTGAAGAATCTAAGAAAAATAAAATTGGAAACACAGCTTATTGAATAAGCTGTGTAATAAGCAAAAACAACTTATTATACTAAAAGAGCTAAAATGTATATAAAGGATTAATTTTGCAATCCTATACCGAAAAAGACCCAAGGGCGAGATGATTTGTGTGTAGGAGTGTGAGGCTTAAAAAAGGTTGAGGGTGTTAAGGTCGGGGGTTCGAGCCTTGCTCACCCCCGACTTCCATCTTCCCTTTTTTTTTGCAAAAACTTTAACAAGCAAATTTGTTAAACAGCTTATAAAAAACTTCTTTTGTAAAAACTACTTTTCTCAAAATCAAAAATAAACTAGAAATTAAGCTAAAAAATGATAGTTTAGACTCAAAAGCTTTTGATTTATTTTTTTAAACTAAACTAAAGAAGCTATAAAACTTGAATAAGCTAAAAACAGACTTAAATAAGCTACAAACTACTTATAACTAACCTAATAAGCAAATCTTAACAAGAAATAAGCAAAGAAAAAGATATAAGAAAAAGCTGTTTACTATTTTTTTTTGGTTTTCTAAGATTTTATGAAAAGACAAATGATGAATTGCAGCCCTAAATTAAGCTATCTAAATAAGCTAATTATCACTAAATAAGCCAAAACAGATCTAGAGTTTCCATTAAACTACTTGTGCAACAAATTTTAAAACCTAAATCTAGCTTATCCTAACTAAATTTTAAGATTAAAAATGAGCTTTTGGCTGTTTACTAATGCTGATGCATTTGACAGTTAATAGGATCAAAGCTCAAAACTAACACATGCAGGCTAAAGAGCTAGTTTATACAACTTTTAAATCACCAAACTAAATGCAAATTGAGCAATTTATTCCAAGAAAAACAAACTTAAGCTTATGATGCAAATAGAACTGAGCTTAAACTAACAGAATTAACTATAGCTAAATCACATTTATGAAAGCTAATTTAAACCTATAAATTTCCTTAAATCAAATCTTATAAACCTGCAAATGTTAATTTAAACCAATCCTAAGGACCAAATGGCCTTGGCAGTACTAACTTGAGTTAGTACTGCCTTGTGCCAAACACCTCTTAATAAAGTCTAAATCCATTTTTTAGCTTATGAAGATGAGTTTTAATGCACAAACAAGTTATATCAGATAATAACAAACTAAAAATAATCCTAACTAACAGATCTAAGCCACTGAATAAGCAGAACTAATAAGCTACTAATCTATGCTATTTTTTTGTATTTTTGACAGTTTTTATAACATAACAAGCAAACTAAAATCTAGGCTAACTAATAAACATATTAAGCATTAAACAACAAACATAAGTATAGATAAGCTAATTAAAACAGCAATAAGTAAATATAAGCAGTTATAAGCTAATAATGCAAAATTAAGCTAAAATTGTAAAAAGGGGACTTGCAAGGGCCTTTGCTCTAAACAAGGCTAAGATTAAGCTCAAATGAGCTATCAACAAGCTCTAGCTTATCACTAGGATAATCTAGTAAAGTCCAATAAGCTCTTCCAGGGTAAGCTTATCATCCAAAGCAACCAAATCCACCCATAGCCTAGGGTATTAAACTGATTTTAGATTTAAGTAAAGTTAATGATTAAGTTGGGAACAATCTAATCTTAGAGACTTAGATGAGCTTGAGACGAGCTTATAACAAGCTTATGAAATAGTAACAGCTTATTTAACAAAAATTTATATAAAAGTAAGCTTGAGAAAAGTAAAGTGTATAATAAGAAAACTTGACTTCTATTAATAAAAGAGCTGGTTACAATAGTGAAAAAGGAAATTACATTTAGTAAACAAATAAGCTAAAAACAGTTTTAAAGAAAAATTACATAAGCTAAATTAATAAGCTAAAATATAAAAATCTATCTAACTAGCTTCCCCTGTTGTGTGTGAGGAAGCTTGCTATTTATAGCCAAAGAAGAAGGTTCAAGGTCTTGAAGTTGGCTAAATGCTCCCTTTAATCCTCATCATTCATTCACCTCTAATCATTGGAAACCAATCTTTCACCGTTAGATCAAATAAATGAGCACACGGATTTCCAGCGTGGCAATCCATGTGTCAGAGTACTTATGCTTCTTTAGCAAAGGATTTAGTGTAAAATTTCCATTCCTTGTGTGTTTCCTTGAATCCACGTGCCATACCCTTGTCCCGGCTTGACCAATGAGAGAGCTTGATGACGTCTAACTTTGCCAGCTCATAGCTTAGTACTCAAATCTTGATGCCTCATCATCAATTTGAATTAACCCTTTGATTTTGACGGGTAATTGATTGAAGAAGATGATGAACAGTAAAAAGGGACTCGCGCCCTTTTTAACTGTATTTGAACGTTGGGTAAGTTTGACCAAGGGGGAACGGGCTTTGACTTGGGCTCAGGGTTATTTGAAAGGGTAAACGGGTTAATGGTTTTGGTTTATTATAAGGAGATAACGACCATTAGTCCTTAATTAATAAAGGGCTAACGGTGTTAGGGTTTTAGGGACCATTTGTGAACTATGATTTAACATTAAGGGTTTTTATGGTATTTTGAGGATTTTGTCATTTTGTGGGTTGACTATTGTTGACCAAGACTTGACTTTGTTGACCTTTTGCTAGAAACTTCTGGCTCTTTTGTACTCTATCCGTTCCCGTGCCCGTGTTTGTCCGGTTTTGACCATTTCCTTGTGATATTTGCATTATCCGTACCTACACATACACAAACAACAAGATACACAAATACAAGCATATTTTTGCACATTTTGATCATTTAAGGGCCATTTTGGATATAATAAAGATATGTGATTTCTCACATATCAAACAACCCAATACACGTTCGGTTAAGGTTTCTTTATTTTAATCATTCATATATGAAACCGTGTGTATTTTTACAATGACTATCGGCTGATACCTTTAGGTATCAGCCATGTTTATGAAAGTTTAATGTTTGGTTTATTTATATTGATTGAGAGAAAAGGAGGAAATTGGGATAGATATAAATACAAATGAAAGTTTAGGTTTGAAACTCTATGAAAGCAGTAAAGATAAGATGAGAAGTAAGAATGATTTATCATAGATTTTATGCATGTATAAAAAAGATTACAAATTTTTAAATATTGCACATTTTTATATTTTTCAAAAATATAAAAAGAATTTGAATTTTTACAATCATAGGAGACGCGACGATTGCCGTCGGTTGTTTAACTCCCGACCCGTCCCGCTCGGTGGAAAAATTCTTCTTCGTTTTTAATGAGAAATTTCCTACACGTAATTTTATTAGTTAAATCTGAAGAAAGCACTGCATAAAAACTTGGAATTAATCATCACAATCACATGACTCTAAACTGACGTGTATTAATCTAAACAATTTATTTTAAATGTTTGAATTTGGTTCTTAAAAACCAGATATATTCCCCTACACTTATTTTGATTGCAAATAAGACGAAGTTATAAACAAACAAAGCATGATTACAAAATGCAAACATAATAAAACAAACAATAAAGAATTAAAACATAAGATATTCCTAATATTAAATGATAATTAGTTCAAACAAACACATAAATAATAGTTCAAATATTCGAATCCTAGACTATTACAATCCATAGCTGTTTAACAACGAAAGACATTACAAAATGCTAGACTGAACATGAACAATCACTAAGAGTCATCTTGAGAGGGGTCAGGGCGGTACTCATAGCCTGGAGGCATGTATCCCTGATAGCCAACGGGTGGGTAATCGGCGTCATACCCTGAGAACGTGTCAATCTAGAGGTGGGGGTCCAGGTTGTCACGAGTGGACAGGTATTAGAATTGGCGGACTGTGTGATCATACATCCAGTGGGCTCGTTCATCCTGCTGCCCCATCCAAGTGTTAATCCTACCACACTTCTCGTCTTGCTGATCCATCCAACGCGCTTGGCGAACTTGCCAATCACCTTGGCTCATGTTGTGGTACATGTCGGCGGAACCTCCAGCCCCTTCATGACCCGCATCTCCTTCGGCTGCCTCATCACCCTCATCATCTTTCTCATCTTCCTCCACGGCCTCTCGTGCTGCTGGCCAAAAACATCCCCCATTGTGTAGCTCCATGACAACCCCCATTGATATCAATGATTTTTTTTGAAGACATGAGGGGAGGGCTCGACACTTAATGCCCCCATCATTTCATTGGTTAGCAACCCATAAGATCGGGCAATCCGAGTCACAAACATCCCTCCACAAATCAAACTCTTTTCCCTCATCCCAACCATGTACTTAGCAAGCCAGTATGGAATGTTGCAGATGACCTCATCGGAGTAGATGCAATAAAGGTAGAATATGTCAATTTTGGTGACCCTGTGAGTGCTTTCCTTTCTACACGTAATGGTCGTCGCAATGAAATGATGGGCAAGCTTAACCCTTGGATCCCTAATAGCGGCTACTTTCGTATTTCCCACATTAAACCCATCATCCCTAATGGTTGGCCAAAATCCCAATAACAAGTGATTTGCCTTCATTGTCACCCCCTTTCTTAACCCATTTAGAGTAGCACTCTTCTTAGATTGCCTTTTAGAGTACAAACCAATTCTCCATCCTAGTTCCAAAAGATAAATCTCCTTTTTCTCGCCCCCTAACCTAAACCTAACACCCAAATGATTAGGATCGTACCTACAAGGGGAGGCATTAAACTCAAATGAAGAAAAGAGCTCACGAACCAACTCTCGATAGACATTCTCATTGGGTTGGAAGAGGTTCACTCATTGAGGGCCGGAGAAAGGGTCTTTGTTGATAGACTCGAAGAAGGCTTGAGCAAGACCTTGGCTGGCGAGGAAATCCCAATCGATGATGACCTCAGAGTGAATGCGTTGTCTAGCAAGAGCATCGTGGCGCATTTGGCGCACACCACTCTCGAATACCCCGAGCATTCAAACTTTTTCCTCAATTGATACTCCTTGGGAGGAAGAGGTGGTTACTTGCTTTATATATATATATATATATATATATATATATATATAATACATATATAAATAAATCACAAATATCAATAATAGTAAGAGAAGTATTCCAAGAGGCTTTTTAAAAGGAAATTACTTTTACCCGAAGTAAAACCAAAAAAAACCTTCCTGGGTCGTGTCCCGACGAGGTGCGAATTTAAGAATCGGTTACGTTTGTGGAACAATACTTGAATAACACAAATTGGATTTGGTTTTCTATTACTACTAATAATATGCTAAAACAAGTAAAGGCACGCTAAAAACGAAAGCAAATAAGGCTAAAACACTAAAAACGATAACGGGATTCAAAACCCGTTCTTTAAAAAATCAAATTCTAAAATTTTAACCTTACAAACGAAAATTTAATTTTTATAAATCCTAAATGATAAAAGAAAATTTTTAAAAAAAGAATTAAATTTTTTGACTTTTATATTATTTTTCATTAATTAAAAACAGTTTTTATCTAAATTAAATATTAAAAATACTAAACTATTTATAAAAAATCTAAAAAAATTACAAAAAGTGAACAACATTTGTGGGGAGCGCCTTTGCTTCAACCCATTTTGAAAGATAATCAATAGCAACAAGGATGTATTTATTCCCATGTAAAGATGGAAATGTCCCATAAATCGATACCCATAATCGCAAGATTTCACAAACATGAATAGTGTTTTGAGGCATCTCATTGTGAAATTTTGCCTTGTCTTTAACACGTATCACAAGATTTGATCATCGTATGGGCATCTCGATATATGGTTGGCCAAAAGAAACCCGCATCAAATACTTTTCAAGTGGTGAGATTAGCACTATGATGGCCCCCGGTGGGTCCTTCATGACAAGCTCTAAGAATATTAATAGCTTCTTGCCCATGCACACACCGTCGAATGATTTGATCCGCACAAATACAAAAAAGATAGGGATCGTCCCAAAAATAATGTTTAACGTCTTTGAAAATCTTCTTCTTTTGTTGAGTCGTCATTCCTTTGATGATAAAATTCCCCGCATGGTAATTTGCATAGTCCGCAAACCATGGGGTACTCTCACTAGTTAACGCACCAAGAGTTTCTAAAGGAAAATGTTCATTTATGTCTTTGTTTTCTAACACATCCTTATGAGGATTCTCAAGTCTAGATAAATGATCCGCCGCAAGGTTCTCACTTCCTTTTTTATCACGGATGGTGATATCAAATTCTTGTAGGAGAAGAACCCACCGGAGCAACCTCGGCTTAGCGTCTTGTTTGTTCATAAGGTACTTTAAAGCCGAGTGATCCGTATACACTATGCTTTTAGATAAGACAAGATATGGCCAAAACTTTTCAAAAGCATACACAACGGCAAGCATTTCTTTCTCCGTCGTAGTGTAATGAATTTGAGCTTCGGTCATTGTCTTACTAGCATAATGTATAGGCTGAAAGTGCTTCGTCTTTCGTTGTCCTAAAACCGCACCAATCGCGAAATCACTTGCATCACACATGAGTTCGAAAGGTAGGTTCCAATCCGGGACAACTAAGATCGGAGCTTCGGTAAGCTTCTTTTTAAGGGTCTGAAAAGCATCAATACAATCCTTAGAAAACACAAACGGTGTTTCCTTCTCAAGAAGGTGAGTCATCGGTCTAGCTATTTTGGAAAAGTCTTGGATAAAACGTCGGTAAAAACCCGCATGACCTAGGAAACTCCTAACACCTTTTACGGTAGTCGGGTGAGGTTGCTTAGAGATAACAACGACTTTAGCACGATCGACCTCAATTCCCGACTTTGAAATTTTATGCCCTAACACAATTCCTTCTCTATACATAAAGTGGCACTTCTCCTAATTAAGAACTAAATTCGTGTCTTCACACCGTTTTAGCATCTTTTCTAAATTGGAGAGGCACAAATCAAAACTATCCCCAAAAACCGAGAAATCATCCATAAACACTTCTATAGTCTTTTCGATCATATCATGGAATATGGCCATCATACACCGTTGGAAAGTACCGGGAGCATTACACAAGCCAAATGGCATGCGACGGTACGCGAAAGTTCCATACGGGCATGTGAAAGTAGTTTTCTCCTGGTCTTGGGGATCTAATGGTATTTGGAAATACCCTGAAAATCCATTTAGAAAACAATAAAACTCATTTCCGGCTAATCTCTCTAACATTTGATCCATAAATGGCAATAGAAAATGATCTTTTCGAGTCGCTTCATTTAACTTCCTATAGTCGATACAAACTCTCCATTCGGTAACTAAACATGTCGGAATTAATTCATTCTCTTCATTAGCAACAACGGTTATTCCTCCTTTCTTGGGAACATAATGCACTACGTAACGCTTTTCATAGGAGTAGACGGATCATGGTGAAGTAGAATCTCAATGTCGTCTCCCGGAGCGAGACACTCATCCTTATTAGAATCAGAAATAGGTGTGACTAGGAAAGTCGGCTCATCAAGGTTGGAATCATAAGAATCCTTACACTCGATGTCCTCTAACACGTTATCAAAAAGAGGGTTTATGTCACTAGAGTTGAAATTAACATCAAATTCGAAAAGAGGGTTAGAGAAAGTCACGAAATCATCACGTGGAACATTGATGGAAGAGAAATCATCACACGAAGGTAAAATGTTCTTATTATCACTCCCGAATGTATCCTCATATTCTCTTGGGATTGGGACAATTTCCTCAACACTAAAAGTACTAAGGTGCTCGTCCCCCGTTATGAGAGAATCCTTGGGCTCAATAGACGGTAAGGTAGATGTGATTGCAAAAACCAAAGAAACTTGAGGTGTTTTGTTTAAATGAAAAATGCCCTCCTTGTAAATTACTTTAAAATTCTTCAAACAATGTATGATACGAGTTTGGCATTTAGCTGTTTACTCTGCGAGATTCTTCACTTCCTGCTTTTCCTTTTCATCGTCGGCATCTTCCGGTGGGGGTAAGCAAACTAGAGCAGATACGTCAGTAAACCTTTTAAAACTATCCTTGCATGTGTCATTAACCATTTTAATTGACTCGTTTACATGCTTTTGAGGATGTTTTGTCGTGCCATTGACATGAAAAATTATTTGTTCATTTTCGTCCCTTAAAATAAGCTCTCCTTCATACACATCAATTAAAGCTCGACCGGTCATGAGAGGTACTCAAGGATCGGCTTTAAAATCAACAACAACAAAATCGGTAGGAAAATGAAAACTCCTAACTTTGACAAAAACGTCTTCAGCGACTCCTTTAGGATGAGTAATTGATCGATCTGCTAGCTCTAAAGTCATCCGAGTTGGTGTAAGTTCGGGTAAAGAAAGCTTTTTCCAAATAGAAAGGGGCATAAGATTTATGCTCGCGCCAAGATCGGCCAAGGCGTGACATACATCCATTCCCGGAAAATTGCATGGAATAAGAAACTTGCCGGGATCTCCAAGCTTTTCGGGAAGCTTTTTGAGGAGCATCGCCGAGCAATTCTCGTTCAACGGTATCTTAGCTAACTCAAGCAACTTTTCCTTATTCATGAGCAAACTCTTAATCGTAGGAGCAAATCTTGGCATCAAAAGTAAAGCATCCGCGAAACTTATGTCGAAGCGCAAATCTTGAATGATTTGGTAGATCTTCTCTTTTTGATACGAAGCTTTTCACGAAATTTTTCTTGGTTAAGTCGAGAAGGATATGGAATATTTGGCTTAGGTAAACTCTTCGGAACATCGGGTTCCGGAATGGGAGTGGTTTTAGGCAAAGTCTTTGGAACATCGGGTTCCGGAATAGAAATGGGGATAACCGGAGGTGGGATTTGAGCGGTACTTCCTTGGAATTTGTTTTGCTCCTTATCCGTTGTCTCCTCGGTTTCTCGTTCCACTACCTTTTTAGGATTAGTAGGAATCGAGGGTCCCTCGTAAGCAACACCACTTCGAGTAGTGATCGCTTTCATCTCACCCTTCGGGTTTGGAATGGTATTACTCGGAAGAGTACCCGAAGTTGAGGCTTGGTTCTGAAATAATCCACATATCATGTTTTGCAAATTATTTTGAAAGGTAGTTGTTAGATTCATCATGACGGCTTTGTTGAGAATTTTATCGTGTTTTTGAATTTCATTTCTAAGGTCTCCTTTCAACGAGTTGATTTGAATCTGCCTTGTTTTCTCAACATTTGATCGGTTATGCTCTTGTAACTCGAAAAAATCATTTGAAATCTATTGTTGAACTTGAATATTAGGAACTTGAAATGGTTGGTTTGAAATCCTTGGTTTTGAAATTCGGAGCATGATTTCTTGATCTTGAAAACCTTGATTTCCATGAAATTATTTCCCCGATAAAAATTATTCCCTTGACCCTTGAATTTTGATTAAACCAATTTTGACCATTGTTTATGCACAGAGCAAAACCGGGTGGTGCCATTTGATTACTAACACGGTTCGGAAGGTTTAACTTGATATAAGTACCCGTAATCGCACAAACACAAGCCTGATTATTATCGGTAGTCGGACAATTATACCAAGAATGGGCACCACCACAAGTAACGCAAGTTCCCTCAACCGCTTTAACTGGAGCGGGAGTGACAACTTTCTTAGAAACAATCTTGACTAAGGTCGAAAGTTGGTCTGTAAGCTTATCAATTCTTTCATCCGTCTTACTATCATTCTCCCTAGAAATCGTATTCATCCTAGAAGCATTTGGTTTGTTTCGTGAATAACGCACTATTGATTTGTTCTCCATATAATTCTAAGCTTCTCTAGTCGTCTTTACCAAAAGATTTCCACCCGCCGCGGCATTAAGGGTTCTTGATCGTTTGTCGTTTAAAGCAGTTAATTAAAGGTAACAACCTTTGGTTAACTCTGTAAATCTGTGGTGGGGACAAGCTCTAAGCATTTCCTTAAATCGTTCCCACGCTTCACTAAAAGACTCATCGAATTTTTGGGTAAAACGAGAGATTTTATTTTTTAAGTGAGTCATTTTCGAGGGAGGGAAAAATTGATTCACGAATTTGGTAATGAGATCCTCCCAAGTCAAGATTGAATTAGGAAGTTCTTTCTCGTACCAAGTTTTAGCAGCCCCCTCGAGCGAATAAGGAAACATCATTAGCTTAATCACATCGTTTGGCACATTCCTAAATCGTAGAGTCGAGGTAATCCTTTTGAAACTATTGATATGAGCATGAGGATTTTCGTTCTCTAAACCATGAAACGGGTTCGCTTGAACCAATTGTAACAAATTCGTCTTAATCTCAAAATGATCCGCATTAATTTTCGGTAAAACGATAGCTTCTCCGTACCCTTCCGTGGGTGCCCGGAGTAGCTCTTCCATTGTACGTTCCTCCATTGGTGCAACGATAGTACGAAGCTCGGGTTCGACTGTGTTTGGAGCATGTCCTTTATTTCGACGTCTCGGAATGGTTACGTTTGAATTATTTAGAAAGTTGGAATTTCTAGTGCGCATGCACTAAACAAACAAATGAAATGATAAAAGAAATGAGAAAATGAAATATTTTTTTGTTTACCAAATAATCAACAAACTTAGGGTAACTCTCTTAAGTAAAATAAATTTTACAAAAGAGGTGCGCCTTTTTCGTAAGTGACACAAACGGTAAAAAAATTTGAATCTTTGGTTCGGAAAGTTATTGATGGATAATACTTCAATTGAAAGTATTATTTGTTAGTGTTCTTTTACCAACTTTATAATATTTTTTTTATTTCTTAATGGATTCACAAGAAAAATCGAAAAATCCAGAAGAGCAAATATTTTTGTATTTTTCTTTTTTAATTATCTTCTACTTATATTAAAAAGAAAAGAAAAATATTTTTTACTTTTTATATTTTTAATTTTTTTTTAATTTTGATTTTTCTCAAAAGCGTAACTTTCGAAGACGAAAGGTTCTCCAAATCACGATCAACAAACTGCAAACGAAGGAATCTTAATCACAAATCCCCGGCAACGGCGCCAAAAATTGATTGCAGGTCAATTATATACGTAATAATATCCAAAGTATAGAAAATTCCAAAACTACCCTTGAGGACAAAGGTAGTAGGAAAAATCTTACAAAAATACTACACGTTTTAACCGGTAAGTGATTACCGGGTCGTTTTCCCAAAGATTTATGAAATTGAGACCACGTTTATTATTTGGACAATGACTTGAATT
Source organism: Tanacetum coccineum (assembly GCA_026074375.1). Classification (NCBI taxonomy): domain Eukaryota; kingdom Viridiplantae; phylum Streptophyta; class Magnoliopsida; order Asterales; family Asteraceae; genus Tanacetum; species Tanacetum coccineum. The sequence continues at coordinate 16,329 of BQNB010049973.1, forward strand.
GGATCAAAGATGATTTGTTTTCTAATATCCTAATAGTGAGCAAATTAAGGGACAATTAAACCTAACTACAAAAAATCAATACGGGAAAGTAAATTCTAACTAAAAACGCAAAACGGGACCTAAAAACCCTAAATTATCAAAATTAAGCCTAAAATGATCTTTTTGGTTTTTGTAAGACTTAATTGACTAAAAAGCTAAGGCAAAGAAAACTAGACCAAAAACGAAGGTGATACGGGCTTGAAAACACTAAAAATGTGAACGGGAATGAATCCCGTTCTTTAAAAAATGAAATTTTGCAATTTAAACCCTACGGAAGCAAAACTAATTTTCCTAGAGACTATATGATAAAAGAAAATTTTCTAAAAAAGAATTATATTTTTTTGACTTTTTTATAATTTTTTATGAATTAAAAATGATTTTAACAATATTAAATGTTTAAAAATACTAAACTAATTGTAAAAATCCTGAAAAAATTACGAAAAATAGCTTGAACAATGAGGAATCTAGGAAAAATAAGCTTGGAAACACAGCTTATAGAATAAGCTGCGAAATAAGCCTAAACAGCTTATTTTACTAAAAGAGCTCAAATGTGTATAAGAAATTAATTTTGCAAAGATAGAATGAAAAAGTCCCCAGGGCGCGTTGGTTGAGTGTGTTGTGTTATAAAAGGTGAGGATGTTGAGGTCGGGGGTTCGAGCCTTGCTCACCCCCGAATTCCATCTTCCCTTTTTTTTGAAAAAGTTTAAAAAGCAAAGTTGAAAAACAGCTTTTAATAAGTTGGTTTTGTGAAAACAACTTTTCTAAAAGTCACTAATAAGCTAGAAAAAGCTTAAAATTCAGACAATCTACACTTAGCTATTTTTTTATTTTGAAACAAAACTAAATAAGCTAGAAACTGAAATAAGCTATAACAAGGACTGAATAAGCTATTCTTAGACTAATACTATCCTAATAAGCTAAACTTAACTAAAAAGAAGCAATTCATAAGCTGAGATTATTAATTTAGCTCCTATGCTTACTACAGCTACCAAATAGACCAAATGGCACTTTTTGAGCTTAATTTTAACTAAGCTATTGGAATCTTATGCAGATAGACCCTATAACTTACTTGAAGCTTGGCTTAAACTCTACTTAAAACAGAAATTATAAACTATTTTGAAATTCAAATAAGCATAGAAAAAGCTACATGAAAAGACTACTTATGTTGTTTATATATGTTTTTAGTTTTTATATGAAAAAGCTAAGAAAACTAAACCTGGCCCTATTAAGCTAATATTAACTAAGTATAAACCTAATAAGCTATTAAAAACTAAGACTAAGCTAATGCTAGAGGAAATAAGCTAAAATTTCAAATAAGCACTAAATGAAAAACTGAGAACCAAACAGGCCCTAAGGGTATCTTTGAGCTTATTTTTCAATAAGCTATAAGATCCTTATGGCTTATTAAGCTATACCACCTTAAAACCTGACAAAAAAGCTACTTTGGACAGCTTTTTAAAATTATTTTATAACTCAATTGACCAATTAAAAAGGTAAGTAAAAACTGCTTATGTACTTAGTATGTTCTGAGTACATTTTTGGTTTTTCTCAGGTTTCTGATGATTTTTAAGATTAGATTAAGCTAACTGAATAAGCTGAATTTTGAAAACTAAGTTTTAAACTATGATTACTAACTTATGAACTAATGACTTACTGATTTTAATAAGCCTAAACTACTTAAAACTAGCCTAAATCTATGAATAAGAGACTGCTAATTTACTCTAACAGAACCTTCTTAAACCTACCAGTACTAAGTTTAAAATGGATCAAAATTTGCACCTTATGACTTTAAAAGTCAAACAAACTATTGCACATTATTTAAACACAAGTAAACAAGATTAGAACATAATCAAAGCTTAAAACAACTTGGATCCTAAAAAGCCTTTAAACAACCTGATCTACACATCCCCTGATGCACAGACTTCAAATCAAACCACAAATTTCTCCAATTATAATTCTAATCCATGAAACTTACTTGAAAACTGATTTTAAATGATTATGAAACTGATTCAAGCAATTAGAATAACTAAATTTGACTTTTAGAGGTCAAATTATACTAATCCAAACACTCCTTTAACTAAATTATCTCAACAATTATCAAAGCAAATCATGATTTTAATCCATAAACTTCAAATCCAGATATTCAAACTCACTAATTATCATCTAATAACAACATTTAAACATTAAAATCAGATTTAACAACTATGATTAACATTATGCTAAAACTTAAACAGATTCAATATTAAGCTAAAACTTAAAGGAAAATTAAACTTACAATAAGCCCTTGTACAAACAAGGCAAATATGCTCGAGGAGCTAATCAACAGCTCTAGCTTATCACAAGGATAAGCTAGTAAAGTCCTATAAGCTCTTCCAAAATAAGCTTATCATCCAAAGCAACCAAATCCAACCATAACATAAGGTATTTAAACTGATTTTAGATTAAAGTAAAGTTAATGATTGAATTGATTTCATTCTAAGCTTAGAGACTTAGATGAGCTTAATATGAGCTTTTAACAAGCTTATGATGAATAGAGAACATGATTGAAGTGAATTGAGCAAGGAAATGAATGACAATATTTTTGAATTTTTATTGATTTATGAAAATTGAAGATTACAAAAGCTTGGTAAAGTAAAAACTGGAAATGGAAATTGAAAATTACAATTGAGAAAGAAATTTTACATAAATTCGATACTAAAAATCTACCTCCCAAAATGAGAGAACTAAAGGGGTATTTATAGCTAAATGAGGAGGTGTCTTGACCTTCAAGTGTGCTTGTTGATGAGAGCACTTCGGGGGAGATTGTTAGCCTCAATTTTATTGAGTCAATAAAGGAAGCTCGTTCCCGTGTTCAAGACCTCACTTCGGGGGAGATTGTTAGCCTCAATTTATTGAGTCGAACAAGGAAGCTCGGTCACTCTACGATGGAGCTTCGGTCTTTAATTAGTTAATGTTGTAACAGGATAATATCGGGAATCGGGCTCGATAGTTAATCTAATATTGTATATGTTTCGGGTTTAATCCCAAACAAAACCCGAGCCCGGGTCCTAGTTATATATCCCGCGCGTCACATTAAATGTGTAGGGGTATATATATATTTAGATATTTTCTAAAATATCTAAATATATATATAGATATTTTCATATGAAAATATCTAGTTTTTATTTTTCTAAAAATATAAATTTTCTTTTCTCTCTCAACTCTCTCTCATCTCTCTCTCCAATTTCGTCTCTCTCTCTATCTCTTTTCTTGAATCGTGGTTCGGGTTATGAAGTGGAAGTATTAACGGGTTCCTACACTCTGTTGATATTGTTCAATTTTTGATAACTTTAACTACCCTACCTCTAATCTTATCAAGGTTAACAAAATTAAGTAAGACACGTGTTTACTCAATATGGTTCCAACCAAGAAGGTAACTAAGACACCATCAGGTTATGGAATGGGAAGACTCCCATTAAGTCTTAACTGAAGTTCTGAATTTGTTGAGATCATGTTAAGCGTGTTATTAGCAAACTAGAGTCAAGAACTGTCAGCGTAGATTATACATCCCAAACGAGAACAATTTTATTGTTGCTCGACTTGCTGCATATTTGGAGAAATTCTCCTCTTACATGAAGCAAGTGGGAGCATCTATTTTTGGAGAAATTCTCTTCTTATACAACCTTCTAAATGCACAAACTAACAACATAATAAATGTTGAGATATAGTCCATGAAAGAAAATCACTTTTGGAATTTGATTGATCTTTCACCAATCGGTAAGACTGAGAAGTTAAATTGGTTCTTCTAGGAGATGACTAATATGGACGTAAATGTACACACATTTAAATGCACGCCTTGTGATAAGGGTTTTACTTATACTCAAATAATTGACTATGATTAAAGCTTATTTTCCTTGCAAGCGTTAAATGAATAAAGATATTAATTACCATACTTGATTTCATGAATATGAAATATGGCAATTGGATGTAAAAAATCCTTCTTGAATGATTACCTTTGCGAGGACGTTGTGTAATCAAAAGGGTTTATAAATCCAAGTTATCTTTAGAAAATGTGCAAGCTGTAAAATCCAAGTGGATTAGAGCATGCATCTACGAGCTGGGGTCTTAAGTTTAAATCAACAATTTGATTTTGATTGAAACAAAGAGATCTCCTGAGTACACCTTAAAGCTATCAGAGCATTATGTTTTGTTTTTCTTATATCTTATATGTTGTCAACATATTGAAAATAATATTTCACCTAAACTAGATTTTAACCCTTAGTTTGGAATAATATTTCTATCGATAAATATAAGCAATAAAACATGTAACCTTGGAGCATAAGTTTACTAAGATAAACATACGCGATTAATAAGTCTAACACAACATGACACATCATTGAGAAAGACTCAAGTTCTATCTCACCTGATGAGTTAAACACATATTTGAAAACGTTTGGTTCAGCTAAAGGTTTCATTATGTATGCCATGTATTAGACTAATTGTAGCACTTGCATGAATGCAAGATGAACCTACAACCATAGTAACTAAGTGAAAGTCATTAGCCTACTATTGAAAGAACTACTATTAAAAGAACATTCTAAAAGGCCTTTAAAGGAATAAAGACATGTTCCTTAATTAATGGAATTTTAAATAAGGGCAAGACGATAGTATCTGAGGCGTCGTACGGGAGGTGGTAGGTGGGGAATACAGTGAGCGACAGCAAGAGGGGTCATAGATTTGGGATTTTTGGATTAAAGCATAAGGTGCTGAGGGTTCTCGGAATAGTGTCTATTGGCGAATGAGCTGCTGGGGGGATCCGGGCTGCTCAAGTTCAACTCATATAGTGCGGTCTTAATGAGGGTCAAGAATGGTTTAGGAGGTAAATTGGGGTTTGGTGTGAGCTGGAGGGTAGGTTTTGGGGAATACCAGAATTTTCACATCGCTCATAACTTCATAACGCTACTCTTACATATTAACGCGATGCATACGATCACAGGCTTATTAATCGAGATATAGACATTGCGTTAATCGCAACTAAATAAACGCCTTTTACATTGACGATATAGAGTAACTATACACTATAGGTCAATCGCACTAAAGTAGACGGTGCATCATAGGGAGAGTTTAGCGGTCGGAATAGAAGTGTATGTAAACACACACACACAAGAAATTCACATCCAATATGTAACATCATAGTTCTATTCGCATTGCATATTCATAGGAGTTGCTACTTTATCAGCAATAGAGACACTCCACTCTTCACATCAAGCGACTATACTAATCGTAATTGACTACTGCTAGTTGACATTATGAGAGACTACGCTCGAGACTCATCTTTACACAACACAAGTATCTTAGAGACATGCGAAATAACATTGTTTCTAAACACACATCTGACGAGGCGCATACTAACCCTAATTGACACCTATTTCACTGAATGACGACAGCTAGCTAGATACTCTCATTGGCTTATCGACTCCTGCAATATTACTAGCGGTCTCCACAAGACATCAAGTCGAGTTGTACTATTAGCAATGTTCATGTGCATATAGTAGAGGTTGCGGATAGATGCGGGTATTCTGAGATCTGTATTTCTTGATCGGAGTAATTCTGGACGCGACCTCTCAGGCTAGTGATCATTGCTATGACATTAGTCTTGACGAACATGGGAGTAGTGGATGATAGGAACACATGACTGACAAGTGCGCGCTAGTGTGACGTCTATTGAGGTCGCTAATATGTTGTGTTTTTACAATTTAACAGTCAAACTAAAAGTTGTGGCCAATTGATAAGTAAAATAAACATAAAAAAATTTCAAAAGGCCCAATTACCACTCTCCTCCCTTTGGTCGGCTAAATAAGCCCACAAACACCACATATATTTTTTTTCTTCTCATCATACGACATACACATACATACACACTCTTTTATATCAAAAAATGGGTTTTTGTTGATCCCTTCTTGACAGATCTTACTTAGCTTGTTAAAGCTTAGTTATATTGGATAGATCCAAGACAACTATAGTAGAAACTAAGATTGAGAATATTACAAACTATGCGGAATCTAGTTTGCAATATTAAAAAGAACAATGAAACAGTAAAACAAGATCTTTACTAAACTTTTAATATATTGAATACTATTTTGAATTACAAAATAGCTATGAATACTAACTATGATTGCTATGCAAGCTATGAATACTAATATGAAAAACTGATTATTTAGATCTATGCCGTAGGGTTCCTTTTATACACTAAGGAAACCCTAATGGGCTTACAAAACGCGTCAAGTGATCAATGCATATCTATTCCAAATATATCTCATGCATATCACTTTAGCAGTACTAACTATTTATACTAACAGTACTAACTATATAACTAACAGTACTAATAACTGACAGTACTAACACTTTGTACTGGCAGCACTAACTATAATACTAACAGTACTAATGACTTAGACTGTTTTCTCTATTCTTCAGCAGCAGCACAAACTTAAACCAGCAACATTAACTTCCAAAACTAACAGTAGTAACTTCAGAAGTCTTTAATTCCCAACAATCCTCCCCTAAACTTGATATTCACCTTGTTAATCATCAAGTTTCTTCATTACCAGCATCTTGATCACTAGGAGGATGTATCCAAACACTCTTCTACTTCTGAAGTTGTGATCTTGTAAACCTGAGAAGCTCAAATGCCATTTCACTTTCATGATCAACCTCTAGTCTTCTATTTAACATCCTTGAAAGCATTTCCTATGTAAGAGGATATGTATTTTCTACCATCATGTGAATAGCAATTCCAGTATCCATCAACAATACATGAACTCCACATGAGTCAAATAATCTCTAGCTTATCAAGTTCTAGTCATGTTGATTCTTCCATATTTCATCTTCTTTACTAGGTTCCAATAAATTCTTTAGATCTTCCTAAAGCAACAAGTCATATCCTTCTGGGCTTGTTGTCTCATACCTTTCTTTTACCAGCCTGTAAAGATCTATCACATCTTGTCTGTCAAAGTCATCAAGCATTCCATTGAATATTTTATAATTCTTAGAACTTCCATCTGCTCTGTTGATTTGATAATACATCATGTTCTTTGTCAGAATGTGTGTCTTCTAGTTAATTATTGGATATTTGGTAGCCAAAGATTCAAAATCCATAGCAATATCATCCCTTGGAACTATATCCAAACATGCTCTAAGCTCTTCTCTTTCAGCGTCATCCTCTAGTTTCTGCTTCTTGACACTTTCTTCATCATGTTCTACTCTTGGTCTCTTCTTACTACTTTCTGCTTGCTTTTGACTATCACCATCCTCCTTGTTACTGTATTTAACCATCTCAGAATCCAAAGGAACAAAATCATTAATCCACTTCTGCTCCTTTTCATATAACTTCTGAATTTCTTTAAAACTCTTGCTCTTCAGTTGAGTGTGAGTGTAATTGCCCATGTGTTTCAGATAAGTTATCATTTTATTCCTGAGTTGAGCTCTAGTTAGTGGCTTGTTTCTAATTTATTCAGCTCTCTATGCAGGAAAGAACTTCTTCCTTTCTGCAATCAAATCTACTAACATTCTAGCTTGCTCATCAATAGTAAATTATTCTCTTTCTTCTTGTTGAAGTCTTTCAGCTAGTAATTCATCTACATCCATTCTTGCTTGAACATCTTCCATTTGTTCAATCAATGCATCATCCTTAGCCTTTTGTTCTACAGCTTTTTCCCTAGTAATCCTTTCCTCTTTCTCAAACTGTGCTTGTTCTTCTTCAAACAACCTTTGAGCTATCTCTTCATCCATCTGAATATGTGCCTTTCTTAGATTCTTTGGAGTAGGTTCAGGCTCCACCATCTTTCCTTTACCTTTGTCTTGGCTTTGTACTGTTAGTACTGGTGTTGCTCTCCTTATTTCTTCTTCAACATTACGAATCATTACTGAGGTTGTCTTTGGTCTTGCACTCCTAATGGCCACAAGTGTATCAACAATAGTTGTCATCTCATCTTCAAAAATATCCCCAGCAGTACTTGTAGAAGGACCAGCAGCACAAATATTTGAATGTCCAGCAGTACTAACATGTGAAGGACCAACAACACTAACATTAATACTAGCAGTATTAAGTGTATCCCCAACAATAGTAATTTGTTCAGCAGTACTGTAACACCCCCATTATTGACATATAGCAGCGGAAGCTAATCTGGGGTATTACTTCATAGTACAACAGTCATAATCATAGAAAACGAATCATAAAGAGATGTTTTTGGAAAATTAAGTTATCATTTATTTCTTCATCATTAGTTTTTTCATATAAGGAGTGGGTCCCAAATAGCTAAAAACATAAATAGTGACTGATAACTGTTTAGCCTTCACTCATGTCCGTGCCTCTCCGTGCCTTTGTTTGCGCAAGTTCCGGAGATAAACATGCTAAAAAGGTCAACACAATGTTGTGTGAAATTCATAGGCTTATGATATATAGTGTGGAATACAAGTCATCAAGGGATAAGTGGGTTACGTTGTTTACTCCCAATAATAATAATATTTGCAAATGAGTCACAATTATTATAGATATCTTGTATCAATTGTGTTTTATGCGTTCTAAGATCATGGCAAACTAACTGACTTGTGTATATTTCAAGATGATATATATTTGGATAATTGGCAACCCACCAGGTGTTGTATTTGACCATATCACACGAGGAGATTTTGCCATATACCTATGAGATTCAAATATAGTGTGTTTGGTTACCTATCCGGCTAACACAAACGGGATTCGTCAATCCCGATAGATCTATCCACAATATACGCATTCACTCAATATACGCATTCACTCGCAAGTGATTAATGGTCCATGATAGTGGGGTCTTTTGGCATAAAGGGACTTAGATCACAAGCAATAATATATCAAGATAACATACATTTGGAAAACACTTGTATTCATAGTTTATAGCATGTATCCCCCTCACGGGTTTATGAAAACATTCAAGAGATTTAAAAGTGAGGCTATGAACTCACAGTAATGGATCCATATGAAATCATTGATATTGTATAGAACTAGCATGTATCCCCCTCGCGGGTTTAAATATATAAAAACTTTAAAAGCGAGGCTATGAAATCTCACCTTAATAGTACAGGGAAATCTGATTGATGGCAAAAGTATATGAAATGAAAGTAACGGTTTCGTCACACAACATGGGTAATATGTCAAGTCTTAGTTTGATTGGATATGTTTTATGTCATAATGAAATATCACTTTGACTGGATTTATAATGGAAATATTGTATCACTGTTCGGGCCATCAGAGGTCATGTAGTAAACGTTTGAGGAGCCAAGACACTTTAAATCATAAATCCAGCAAACTCGTCAAAAAGTATACCCAAATGAAACCCCTTACATGAAGCTCCCTAGTAATGTGATACATTATAGTTTTAAGTTTCTTCAAAAGCTAGAATAATTTATATATATTTTTATAATTAATATAAAAATATAATATATTATAAGTTTACAAAATTGGCAATATATACCCTTGGTTTATAAACTTTTACAAGTTTAGTCCTTTATATAAAACGTATATATATATATATATATATTAAACCCTTAACTTTGAAACTTGGCAAAATAGATCCTTATAGTTATAAATTTAAGAAAATGACATTTTCAGCCCCTTTAGTTATAAATTTCAGAAAGTTATGATATATACCCCTATACATGGAAACTTTTGCAAAACAAGTCCAAAAAGTCATGCAAGGTTATTTTAAGATTCTAAATGATATTTGCAGTTCATAGCTTATTAGTATAAGCTAAAATAAGATGTTTTAATGTAACAAAAGTTTAGAAAAAGGATTCGTTAGCTAGAAAATCAAAATGGGTCATTTTTAGGTTTTTTATCAAAAACACATGGGTTTGAGGATTCAAAGCTTCAAATAAGAGTTCATACATGATATTAAGAGTATTATGAACATTTTAATACAGATTATAAGCTTATGGAACAAGATCTTAGCTTACTTGAGCTAGAAATGGGTCGAAATGGGGTTTTCGGGTTCGTACGCCTAGTAACGACTTCAAGGCTTCGTTTTTCTTGCTTCTTGGCTTCTATTCTGAGCTTAGGGACTTCTCTTGACCTTTTTTAATCTGAGTTAGAACTCCATTGACAAGTATATGAGTTTTTGAGGTGTAATTTGAATGGAAAGGGGTATTCGGCTATTTATAGGGTTCATGGAGCCTTAGTGCCCAAGTTTTACACCTTAGATGCCAAGGACACTTGGAGAAGCGATCAAGATATGTAGATAGATGACTAAGGATGCCTAGAGATGAGTATTGTGAGCAAGAAGTGTAGATTTGCAAGGTGTGGGGTGTTGGATGGTATTTTTGGCCACAAGAAGGACAAGTAGGTGACAAGGAGCTTACAGGGTGGTGATGGAGGTGCGTGTAAGGTGCTGGAGTAACGATGATGTGATGGTGAGGTCATGGTGATGAAGATGGTGGTGAGTCATGGAGGAGCTTGAGGTATTTATTTAGTTTATACATGGCCGTTTTTGGACAGCCAACATGAGTCTCGGTAAAATGGTTGCCATTTACAAACCGTAACTCTGATGAAGCTCAAACTAGTGAGCATGGTTAGATATTTGAGTCATCTACAACTTTTAGTATTACATATTTAGGGGTTACTATACAAAAATCTAGAGAGAATAGCCGTTTACTACTGGTGCGCAGAATCTACGCACCTTTGCCATTTCGGCTATAACTAATTAATCCGACGTCGAATCGGGTTGAGTTAGCCAGCAAAATGATCACAAGACATAGGGCTAAAACCTAGTATTTTCACTTAATACCCAAAGCCTATTGATTTTTCCCAGATCCTATGTTTTATCTACGGATTAGATTTCTGAAAACTATAAACTAGTTTAAGGGTATAACGGGCTTGCTAGGGTTTTCGGGTTTAGAATTAAAGTTTTAGGGTTAGTGTAGGAGCTGAGATTAGAGAGGGAAAATTGTTTAAATATTGTGTATTGAGTGCTCGTAATTAGTGCTAAAGAGGTGGTACGAAATCCTTAAGATTTTAAAGGGAAATGGGCTAGTTTGCATTTTATGCTTTATTGGCTTGTACATTAAGCTAAAAAGAGTTGTACATTGTTTTGGAGGAAAAGTTATTCAAATTGGTTCATTGTACACTTTTACACATGCTTGATGGCTTGCACATTCATTTTATATGTATACATTACATATAATTAGGGTTTTAATGTAAACGTTAACGTTTAATGCTTGTTTTGAGATAACGCTTTAAAAAGTACGTTAAATGGATAATGTACTTGGTAAAAATGATATTAGGATATAGACTTGAAATATTAGGATGTTTACATGATGAGAACGCTTTTTAGACACTGAAGGACATGTTGTGTGATGCCCCATTCTGGCACTCCCCGAAGGACCAGATGACTTTGTGGTTTAATGTGATGCATCAACCAAGGTTTTGGTTGTGTATTGATGCAGAGCAACAAGGTGATTACGTACACATCCAGATAACTCAAAATCAATAAGAAGAACTACACCACTCATGATTTAGATTCTCTCTCAAAATCTGGAGACACTATTTGTATGGAAGAAATAGTGTTATCTACACTGATCATAAGAGCCTCCAATACATCTTTGATAAGAGCTGAATATGCATTAGAGACTGATAGATCTTTTCAACAATTATGACAGCGAGATTCGCTACCATCCAGGTAAGGCGAACGTAGTGGCTGATGCATTGAGCTGGAAGGAATGGAAGAAACTGAGACGAGCTCGAGCTATGAGCATGACGATTCATTCTAGCATCAAGGCTAGGATATTAGAAGCATAAAGTGAAGCTTCCAAGGACTTCAATACTCCAGCAGGAATGTTGCGAGGATTGGACAAACAATTTGAAAGAAAAGACGACGACGGACTGTATTTTATGGAACAAATTTGGGTGCCAGCATATGGCAATGTGAGAACTTTAATCATGGATAAAGGCTATGCAACAAAGTATTCTGTACATCCTGGAGCATACAAGATGTACTATGATCTGCGAGACTTATATTGGTGGTCTATAATGAAAAATGATATTTCTATGTATGTTAACAAGTGTTTGACTTGTTCTAAAGTCAAGGCAGAACACCAGAAACCCTCGAGATTGCTTCAACAGCCAGAGATTCTCGAGTGTGACGGTCAATAAGATTATAGAGAGCAACTATGGAGCAGTGCATGATTAGGTGAACACGTTTGTTTAACCATACGAGTTTTTCATCAATTTACATTAGGAGTAGTTTAATTAAGTAGTTTAATCAACCCTCTTTAAAACCCGATTTTACATGCTTTCTAAAAAACATAAAAATACTACTCTTCCCTCAATCTTTAGAACTTAGTAACGTACAATTCAAGCCTACACAAACTATTCTCCTAGAGAACGATATTAACCCCCTGAGACTTTCCTATACTACACTACAACGATTATGTGCTCTGCCTAGGAGGGTTGTAAAACTTATGCGTTGAAACCCATCGCATCAAAAAATTACAAAACACATCCTCAAACTATGAAAAAAGTTACGTAAACAACCTTAAACTTTTAGCTATTTACAGTTTTTTATATAACAAACTTTATTTATCAAATATGTAACAGTCATCTACCGATTCATTCGTAAGAAAATATACCGCTGAAAAGATCTCGATTCAACAAAATAGACCCAATATTTAAATTCCTCAAACATCGTACGATTTTAAAAAAATTTGATGCTAATATATTGTTTCTAAAAAAATAACTTTCAAAACACAGTCATACACTATCTGATAACTTTAGACTTTAACCACATGGCAGCGTAAATGCAATAATTTTTAGATATTAGAAAAAGACCCGGTCACCCCGTGTGTCTTACCGTTTATTGTAGCTCGTTAATCGTTTAATGTATAACATTTGGTAATGGGTCGAGTATAAAACCCAACGTGTAAGCCCACTACAAAGGCCCTTTGGCCGGTTTTGCACACACCTATATAAGCCTCTTCTATCTTATGGAAGAGGTGGGTTATACTCAATTAATACACACAAGAACAAAGCGCTTTCTCTCGTCTAAGGAGGAGTGTGCCATTCTTTGTTTTCTCTTCTCTATCATTTGACTAATCCACTAACATTCGATGGTAATTATAGTCCAATATTCTACAATTGGTATCAGAGCTCATGGGATGATTAGATCGTTTGTGTGTGCGTTTTAGTACTTGGTTTAGATCAAAAGTTAAGTTTTAAAAGGTTTAGCTCTTGTTCTTGAGTTTCATTGATTTTCATGTTTCTTGTGTTAAAGTTCATGTTTAGTAAGTTGTCTATAGCCATCTAGTACTACAGTTTTGTGCAAAAGATTCCATATTCAAAACGTTTAAAAGGGTATTTTAAAAGTGATTTAAAAGTTGTTAAAAGTTCGTATCTTCTACGTAGCGGTTTGTGTTCTGTGTCTTGTTATCGTAGCGGTTCGATAACCTGTTCTGTGCGGTTTGTCAGAGTTGTACCACTGTACAGGCGGTTTGTCAAGACGTCACTGTTCTGGTGGTTTGGTCGTTTCATGACAGCAGGTGTTGTCCAATTAGGCAGAGGTTTGTCAGTAGCGGTTTGTCGTTTAGTGTAGCGTTTTACTAGTAGTAGTTTTGTATTTGTAGCAGTTTGTTACCATAGCGGTTTACAGGTTCTTAAATACAATTTCTCGTAGCGATTTGGAAAAAAAACCTCTGCCAATTTCATTTCTTGGTAGCGGTTTGGTCATTGTTCTTCATAGCGGTTTACCAAACTCTTCTAGTAGCGGTTTGCTGTTTACAGCGGTTTGATACCGTAGCGATTTACAGGTTTTTGAAGACTAATTCTCGTAGTGATTTGGGAAACAAACCTCTGCCCATTTCATTTCTTGGTAGCGGTTTAGCAGTTTGTCTTCATAGCAGTTTACCATTCGTAGCGCTTTAGCTATAGCGGTTTGATAGTAACGGTTTGTCTGTAGCGGTTTGATTACTATTCTAGTAGTTTAGGACACTGTTTTGGACTATTGATCTTCTTTGACATTTGAACTACTTTCAAACTTAAAACTTAACCAACCAACGACAACAAAAACACTTAATTTCACTTCACCGCTTTTTACATACAATCACTAATCATTAACCGATCCAATCATATCATTTCACAATCAGTTAAAATGTCTAATCAGTCAGAAGATAGTCAAGCGTCCGGTTCTGATACCCGCCCTCCCATGCTTGACAGGACTGATTTTGAGTCATGGAAACAACGAATTCGGTTATACTATAAGGTAAAAGATCATGGAGAGTACATACTTCAGTCTATTGATGAAGGCCCATTCAAGATGGGACGGTGCAGAGATGAGATTGCTACAGGTACTGATGGTCCTTATCTAGGCCTAGAACGAGACAGAGTGGTTGCAGACCTTTCACAAGCTGAAAAGGATAGACTTAGGGCAGGCATTCGTGCAATGAATATCCTTCTTCAGGGTTTGCCAAGAGACATCTACAAACTCATTAACCACAACAAGGATGCCAAGGATATTTGGGATAATGTGAAGATGTTTTTGGAAGCATCTGAATTGACCAAAGATGACTGTGAATCCTTTAGTGACGATGACTTTGAACATTGTCGGCTAACACAAGGTGAAACATTCATGACTACACTTCAGGTTTACTAAGCTAATCAATGACACGAACACATCAAGAGACCAATAGCCTAAAATTCAGCTAAATTATAAGTTTGGTACACAACTACCCGATGGGGTAGTATTTGTGATGGCGGTCAAGTTAAAATCATGCGGTTTTGAAAGAGTCCAATCATGATTAGTTGTATGCTTACCTAAAGCAACACAAGTTGCATGCCAATGAGAACAAGATGCTGATGGAAAGACTCAACTAACACTCACATGATCCACTTGCGCTAGTGTATAATATTTCACCTTATAAATATTCTTCATCATCAACAGTCCCTCCACAACCTTCATGCATTCCACCAGTCACATACCAACCTCAGTTTACCGATAATACACAACTTGATACAGGTTTTTCTCCAGCTGATGAATTGCTTGACAATTTAACGAAACAAGTTGCCCTTCTCGCCCAACAATACAAAACCTAATTTCCTCAAACCAATAATCAATTGAGAACCTCCTCCAACATACGGAATCAAGCTACAATGTAGAATGGTAGGGTTGTGGTTCAGAATGTTCACGGGAGACAGAACAAGGTTCAAGGAAACACTGTTAGGGGTGTCGTTGCTGCAGGTAATGAGGGAGCTAAGTACAGAACCGGTAATGCAAATGCTGGGCAAGGAAAGCCAATCAAGTGTTACAACTGCAATAGGATTGGTCATATAGCAAGAAACTGCATTCAGCCAAAGCGACCACAGAACTCTGACTACTTCAAGGAAAAGATGTTGTTGATGCAATCTTAAGAAAATGGAGTAGATTTGGATGAGGAGCAGCTGTTATTTCTTGTGGGTGGACAAACCAACACTTTTGATGATGAGGTGGACGAGGGACCAGTTCAAGATATGGCCTAGAACGAAGATAACATCTTTCAAGCTGATCAATGTAACGCCTTCGACTCTGATGTTGATAAAGGTCCTACTGCTCAGACAATGCTCATGGCTAATCTCTCCTCTGTTGATCCAGTTTATGATGAAGTTGGTCCATCGTATGATTCTGACACACTCTCTGAGGTATACGATCATAATAATTGTCTCTATAATATGAATGAGTCTCATAAGGAATACGAGATACACAATGATGTATAACCAAACGACGTTGTTGACTCAGATACTGAATATAAGAGTAATAGTAATATTATCTTGTATGAACAGTATGTGCAGGACAACGAAGACCAAGTTGTACACAGTGATGTCTTTTCTGTTCCTAACGATGCAGTAATGATTATTACCAATGATATATATGAGCAGGATGCCCCATGTGTCACTTCTAACAATACTGTTAATGCATCCCTAACTACTGAACTTGCTAGATATATGAAATTAGCTGAGGTTTATAAAAAAAGGGCCCAATTTGAACTAACTAAACGAGAACTGATGATTGATACACAAATGAGAATGATTATCAAAGACCGTAATGTTAATGAAAAATCTTTACAAAAGGAACTTCATTCTGTTAAAATGCAACTTAACTTTACCCTTAACCATAACAAGTTAATATGGGAAGAAGTATCAACGTTAAAACAAGATTTTAAAAAGAAAGAAAATAAGCTCCTTGAAGAATTTCTGGACATGAAACACTTAAAAGAAAAGGTCGAAGATAAGCTATATAAACAAGATCAGTCTCTTCAAATAGTCCATATGTTGTGCAAAACCTAAATTCCATTTAATGATGAAGTCCATAGGTAACAATAGGCTAAAGAACCCCGTTTATCTTCCCTAAAGCAAAGCAAGTTCAACATGCTCTATATAATGGGCATGAGATTGTCAAGACTAACCATGCTGGTACCTTAGTTCATAACTCAGAGGACACCTTAGAGATAGCTGAGACTACTAGGAAACAAATGATTGAAAAAATGAAAGACCTAGAGTGTGTGAAAAAGAAGGTTAAGATTGCACCACATGATTACTCAAAAGAGAATTATCTAGCGACTTTCACACCTCAGAAACAATTTACCCCTAAGCAGATATTTTGGTATGATGACCTTCTCAAAATGAAGGCCAAATCTCTCAAAGAGAAGGCCAAATCTGCAAAACCAATTACAGCTATGAAGGTGTATCCTCCCAATACACCTGCAAAGCTGGTCCCCAAAGTCCTAAGTTTGAATTAACAGAAAGAGAACAAAAGATTGACGAACAGTTAAGAATAGTTATCACTGACCGTAATATTAAGGAAGAAAATTTGAAAAGGGAACTTCATTCTGTAAAAATGCAACTTAACTCTACCATTAATCATAACAAGTCAATGGTAGAAGAAGTTACGTCTTTGAAAAAGGATTTTAAACCGAAAGAAACAAAAGCTCTCATCAATGAAATTAAGGAAATGAAATTAAGTTTTTGATTAAATGGAGGCCGAGGTGGACCAAAATGTTGTAGATAAGAAGTGCGATGAAATTGAGTGGAAAAATCTTCTCAATGAGAACGAGAACCTAATTGCTGAATGCTTGTCCAAAGATGTATTTTATACTGCAACAGCTTCTGTGCTTACTGTATCTAGATTTTCGGACATGCATGATTCTTACATTGTTGCACAAAAACGTATTGCCGAACTTGAAGCTGAAAAATCTAATTTGACACAAAAGATTCAAAAATATGATTATGATGAGATGATAAAACATTTTTCTAAACTTGAAGTGGAACACTTAAATTTTCAATTGAAGTATCAACATCTTAAGGAACGTTTTGGAAACAAAAAATCAGTGACATCTTCGGATGCTCCTGCATTTAAGTCAGTTTTTGAAATTGGAAACCTAAAAGAACAGCTTCAAGGAAGGGGCAATACAATTAGAGAACTGAAAGCGAAAATTACTCGCTTGTAAAAGAAACATAGTGAGGCAGACCTCATTCTTGACCTTAAGGCCTTAGATTCTCAGAACAAAGATTTAAATGCAAAAGTCAATGCCCTTCACGATCTAAATGAGCGTTTTCGGGCAGAAAACGAAAAAGTTAAGCATCATTATAAGGAGTTGTATGATTCAATCAAGCTAACGCGTGTTAAAACCATTGAAAAGACAACTTCTTTGTTAACTGAAATTGAGAACCTAAAGGATCAGATAAAAGGAAAAACAAAATGCGTCACTATGCCTTCTGAAAAACCAAAGTTACTTGCTCCTGGTATGTATGTAATTGATGTTGAACCCATTCCCCCTCGCAATATAAACAATAGGGAGGTTCATCTAGATTATCTCAAACACCTTAAGGAAAGTGTAGCAACACTACGCGAGATTGTAGAAGAGGCTAGGGTTAAAAAACCATTAGATAGATCACTTGCATCTGCCTGCTTTTACACCAAACACTCTCAGGAATTGTTAGAATATGTAATTGGCACTTGTCCAAAAGATGTCAATAAAAGAGATAAAAAGATTGCTACTGCCCCTTTAATTAGGAAAAAGC
>BQNB010049974.1:0-41757 GCA_026074375.1 Tanacetum coccineum
TGTTGGGAAGAGGAATTCACAAGTTGTAATTATAAGTAGTCTTAGCATCTTAGTTCGTAATTAACGGTGATCTTATTTTTAAACTTAGCATGGGAAAAGTGAAAAATCGGGGATGATAAAGTTATCTTTTAGACACTTAATTGTGCTTTTTGTTCTATGATCCTAAAAGTTACCAATGAGGTAATGAAAACAATACGTTATGTCAACACAAATAAGTTGTAGTTAGAAAAATCATAAAAAGAGAAAAATCTTTGAAAATGGGAATTCGGGTGTTTTATAACTTGTGATCTCTTAACTCTCTCAACAAAACTCTTTGCTACTTTTCAAAGGATTAGTTTGGGAAAGTTTTGAGGTATTTGGTTATAAGGCATGTGATATTGCGTGAGGACACGCAATCGTTTAGTTTGGGGAATTTTGATAAGTTTAAAATACACATATCCATTCATGCTTAAAATAGCCCAAATAAACCTAAAACAGACCAAAAAATGGAAACAACATGCTTGTATTTGTGTTTTGTGTGTGCAGGTACGGATATATCAAAAATCACAAAAAAAACAGTCAAAAACGGGCAAGCACGGACACGAGAATCAGAAGAGTACAAAAAGAAGCCAAAGAATCAAAGACGAAGCCAGAAAAGTCAAACCTCCAGTCAATCTTGGTCAACAAAAGTCAACAAGACCCAAAATGTTTCAAAATAACCCCTCAACTTTCAGAAAAGTCCATAAATGGTCCCTAAGCCTAAATGGGCCTCACCCGGATCCAAAAGCCCAATCCATAGCCCAACTCTCTTTTTATAAACCACAGGGTCCAATCTTGCAAATTTCCAAACTTGATTTATACTACAAAAGGGATTAAGAAAGATAGGGGCTAGTAATGTCAATACCTCAAACTTCAACTGAATTTTACTCTTTCAGTTAAACAAATTGGGCGCGAAAGGTGTTACTGTTTACCTTTCTTCCCCGTTTCACCATCCAGGGTAAAAGAGAGGGCAAATGGAAATTGATGGCTAAAATGGACAATTCAAGAGCTCGTTTATACAAAGGCAGGGATAAATTAGTCTAATCAAAGGATTCATTAGCTTACTCTCAAGCTTAAGACACGTGGACATAGCAAAGAAGCACAAGGAATGTGGGTTTTGTACTATTTCTACTCAGAGAAGAAGCACAAGTGAGCCTCTCAAGGATTCCCAGCTTGGCAATCCGTGTGAGGTCACTTAGTGATCCAACGGCCAAAAACAAAGACCCAATGATTGGTTGATTTGATGGCTGAGATTGATGGGCGCGTCTAACAAGATTTCAGGCCTAGAATGTTCCTCTCAAGGCTATAAATAGAGCCTCACTCTTCACACACACGGGTAGTAGCTTTTAGATTTAAGTTTTAGCTTAATTTTTCTTTGAAAACTTTGTAACTTTCTTTTTAAGTATTGTAATCAATCTTTTTATTAATGAAATTTGGTTGTTTTTAATCTCTCAAAAGCTCTTTTGTTTAAATTCATAAGCTCTCATTTTTCTTATTTGATGTTAAGCTAAAGCTCAACAAGCTCATATAAGCTCTTTCAGTCTATAAGCTGAAATAGAGCTCAACTTAGCTTAATCTTACCTAAACTCTTAAAACAGCTTTAAAATACCTATTTACCTTAAAATTAATGGATTATAGCTTTTGGAAGGGGAGCTTAATTTGGAAGAGCTCCCATGGACTTATACCCTAGCTTATTAATAAGTTAGGGAGCTTGTTGCTGCCATATTTGGTTCCTCTTGTTCAGTTAGAGGATTTAGTAAGTTTCCTTAGTTTTCTCTTTAATTTTCTATACTTTAAATTTGCTTAATAGTATAAACTGCTTATTTGCTTATTTTAACTGCTTAATTGTAGCTTATTTGTGCTTATTTCTCTATAATTGAGCTTATTAGTTACTATTACTTTTCTGTTTTTGCTTATTAAACTAATAAACTTAGTATATTTGTTTCTGCCTTAAAAAAACCATAAAAGCCAAAAATATCATTAGCATAGTTTAGATTTTAGATTTTTAGGCTTATTCAGTTGTTTAATCTTGTTAGTTAAGCTTGTTTTAAGTCAATTATTATCTGGTAATAAGATTATGTTATGTAGATTTCAAATAGCTAGCTTGATTCTGATCTGTCAAATTCATAAAGGGTGTTTGGATTTAGAAAGTTTGACTTCTAAAAGTCAAAGAAGATTGTGCAATTTGGTTGAGATAGTTGTGTTATCATTTTAGGAAAGTAGTAACTCAGTTTTTAGAAGTTAGTTTTTAATTTGCAAAAAGTTATGGCTTATTTTCCATGTTCCTGCACCAGGGGAGCTTTTAGCTTAGGTTTTAATTGCTTCATTTTGATCCAAGCTCTTTGAGCTTTTGATTGTGCTTGAACTAAGTTTAAACATTCAATAGAGTGTGTTTAGTGTAGCACCAAACCTCAAAAGGAGCCTGCACTATTGATCTTTGTTTGTGCCAATTGCACCAGCAGTACTAACATCAGTTAGTACTGCTGATCTTTAAGCTTCATTTTAGGCTAGATAAAATAGGAATTAAAAGCTTAGATTTATGATTGTTTTAGTTTTCATATAGCTTAGGATTATTCACTGCTTATTTTCCATTTTCAACTTCATTTGCTAGCTTAAATTTTGCTTAAAAACAACTTAAACAGCCAAAAATACAAAAACAGTAGGTAATTAACTAGTTTCTTAAAATTTTAATCCTAGCTTAAGGTAGTTGATTTAATTGCTTAAATAGATAGTTAATAAGTTGTTTTTTAAGTTCTCAGAAGCTTATAGTCTAGTTTAGCTTTTTAAGCTTTTTAGCTAATAAGAATTTTGTGCCTTTTTGGTTTATTCCTGAGTTAGCTATCTTGCTTATCAATTTCAGATAGGATTAAGAGTTTTTAAGCCTTTTAGTTTTTAAAAATTAGTTAGTGCACTTCATGAGCTTTTCAGATCACTTTTCTTTTTTTACATTAAGCTTATTTTGAGCTTTTTACAGCTTATTTAGCAAAAACCAAGGATAAGCCCTTGTTTCTGTAAACAGCTTATAAATAAGCTTTAATTGAGCTTATCAGTGGGTTTCATTCCATATAGCTTTTGTTAAAGTTGTTCTTGCCAGCTTATTCTCCAACTTTGCTCTTTTAAGTTTTTCCTAAAAAGCACTTTTTAAATCTCAACTTATTTTTAGGCTTTAAGGGACTTGGGGTGTAATCGGGCTTGGCCTCAGGGTAGGTTTTGTAATTTTGATATTTGCTTGTTAACTCAGTTAGTTCCCCGTTTGACTCTTTGTTTTCACTATTAGTCCTTTAAGGTTTTTCATAGTTAGTCCTCAGTTAGTTATAGTTAGTTAGTTTTTAATTTTTAATTAATAATTAGGTTAAATTTTTAATTAGTTTAAATTTTAGAAAAATCATATCTTTTAATCTAAAAAGCCAAAAATAGTAATTCCTTTTTCTAAAATTTTCTTTTTACTTATTTTACTTAGGAAAAATATAATTTCAATTATTTTCTATTTTTTTAGGATTTAATTAGTATTAAATAGTTTTTAATTGATAAAAAATTCAAAAATAATCTAAAAAATATTTTTATTTTTCTTAAAATTTTCTTTTATCCTAATTTAGGTGTAGAAAATTAGTTTGCAATCTTAGGGTTTAATTCTAGTCTATTTGCTTAATCGTCGTGTTTTATTTGTTTCCCGTATTTGTTTAATTGTTTAATTGCCTTTAATTGTTCAATTTTAATTGTTGCTTTTATTTAGTAGATATAGATTATCAAAAATATCTTTGCTTCATTCAAATCAGAATCCAAGCTTAAACGAGGTTTCAATTTCACTAGTCGTTGGGGAAACGACCCGGGTGATCATATTTACCCGGTTAAATATACGTATTATATATTATATTATATATATTTTTGAGAGTGAATTTTCCTTAGGGAATTTTCTTAATTGCTCTTTGAAGTATTTTATTTTATATATATTTTGGGTATATAAAACTCAACATCAGTTTTTGGCGCCGTTGCCGGGGACTAGTGTTTAAGATTCCTTCGTTTTTAGTTTATTTGGTTTGAAGATCCTTTCACCCTCGAAAGTTTCATTCTTGTTTTATAATTCAAAAATCCAAAAAAATCATAAAATATAAAAAGTAAAAAATATTTTCCTTTTCTTTTTAGTATAAGTAAAAGATAAAAAAAATAGAAAAATCAAAAATATAAAAAAATCTTCCTTTTTAATTAAGAAATAAAAGTCACCAATTGGTAAAAATACCAAAATATAATACTCTCAACGGAGGTATTATCATAATCAATTCCGGTGAACTTGTTGGTTCCCAAATCGAACTAAAGATTTAACACTTGCCATTTGTGTCTCTACGAAGTACGGCTCACCTTGAAAAGCAATTTTTGAGAGCTACCGTGAAGTAGTTGATTATTTGGTTTAAGTCTCTTCCGTGTAACCGTTAAAATTCATTGTTAAAAAAAAAAAATTTAGTGCGAAAAGTTTATGCTTTTTTGATTTTAATAGTATTTTTCTTTTTATCGCACATCGTTCGCAATCTCGCAGACGACAGACAACAACAAACTCTTCCGGTTGTTGTTGAAAATTTTGATTTAGAAGAACCAATTGTCAATCAAAACATTGTTGCAATGGCCGACAATCGTACCATGGCCCAAATGTTACAAGCACCCATCGAGGGGTATGAAGATGCTATAGTTGTTCCACCGATTAATGCTAACAATTTCGAGCTTAAACAACCTTTAATCAATCTTGTGCAAAGTAATAAGTTTACGGGTAGACAAGACCCTCACAATCACCTTTGATTTTTCAACAAGGTCACTTCAACGTTTAGACATCCCGAAGTTCCGAACACTTCGATTAAGCTTTTGCTTTTCCCTTTTTCTCTAGACGGTGAATCCTGAGATTGGTTAGACAAGGAACCTCCAAGATCAATTCTCACATGGGACGACCTTGTTTCAAAATTCATAAACCAATTCTTCCTACCATCGAAAACAACTTACCTCCGAAACAAAATCACCAATTTTTTCCAAGAACCAAACGAAACCTTCAATGAAGCATGGGAACGGTTTAAAGGACACCTTCGTCAATGTCCTCACCATGGCTTCTCGGAACTACACCAACTCGATACTTTTTACAATTCTTTGAATTCAAACGATCAAGATGCCTTAGATTCCGCCGCGGGTGGCAATTTTTTAGACAAGATGCCTCAAGAAGGTTTAGCGATTATTGAAAGCAAGTCAAAAGTTCGTTACTCAAGGAGTCGTGCTAGTGATTCATTCAAGAGTGAGTACGGATGCTCCTCTTTCTACTTCTTCACCTTCTAATAATTCTTTTGATATGCAACAAATAGCCGCTTCTCTTGAGGATAAGATGACTATCAAGATGAAACAAATGATGAATGAAATGAAAGCTTTAGTTGTTACTACTCCCGCACCCGTCAAAGCGGTTGAGGAAGTATGTGTTACATGTGGATCGAATCACAATTTTAACCATTGTCCGTTAACCCGAGGTGGAAATGATTTTCCCGTTTTTCATGATAACATCCAACAATTTCAACAAACCGCAGCCGTTGGCAATTTTCTTCAAAGAAACCAACCATCTAATTTGGTAAGTCAAATGAGACCACCAGGTTTCAATCAACCAAATGTTCAAAGCAACCAAGGAAACCAAAACCGATATCAAGGAACCAATTCTAATTTCAACCAAAACCGTAGAGGAAATTTTAACCAAAACCGTCAAAACAACCAAAATCAAGTTTACCAAGCCCCACCATACCAACCACCAACAAATCAACCTTTGGTTAATCAAGCTTTACCTCCCGTTTCACAAATTCAAGGTGTGTCTAAAACGGATTTTAAAAGTTATGCTAAAGCAAATGATGCGAATATGAATAACTTACAAATGAAGTTAGATAATTTTCAAAGAAACCAAAATGATTTTCAAAGAGTTTAAAATGATTCTCAAAAGAAACAAGATGATTTTATATATCCCTATTTTGCAAAGAAATTACATATATATCCAAACAAACTTAAAAATTACATATATGTCCATCTTTTGCTTCAAAATTACATATATATCCCTCTTTTTAAAAAAATTCATGAAAAATTTTGAAAAAATTCCACAAGATCGTGTATGTTAGTGCATAAAAAAGTTGTGAAGAAAGTTTTTCTAAAAGTGGATAGTTTTGCCAAAACAAATTGTTAAAAAAATGTTTGTGCATTAAAAATTTGTTTTCGTACCAAATTTCTTTTTATTTTTTTCATCGAAATATTATTGCGCATCATAGTATATAACAAGTATAAAATTTTGTGAATCAATAAAATTTTTGTAAAGGAAGTTTTTCTAATTTTGAGTTTTTATATTTTTTTAATGCACACAAAAAGAAATTTTGATGTACAAAAAATTATTAATGCCTAAAATTTTTAACTTGTTATAGTATGATGTGCAATAAAATTTTGATGTAAAAGTCAAAAGAAGTTGGGTACAAAAATAATTTTTTATGTACAAAAAAAGATTTAATGCACAAGCGTTTTTTTCATAATATTTTTTAGCAAAACTATCCACTTTTAGAAAAACTTCTTTTATAACTTTTTTATGCACCAACATACACAATATTGTGAAATTTTTTTAGAAATTTTCAAGAATTTAAAAAAAAAGAAGGATATATACGTAATTTTTAAATAAAATGAGGGATCTATATGTAAAAATTAAGTTAGTTTGGATATATATGTAATTTCTCTGCAAATTAGGGATATATATGTAATTCCCCCTTCAGAAAATGATGCTCAGTTTCATGCAAAGCTATCACACCAACCAACCTTCAAGTTTAAGTTCTTTACCAAGCAATAGTTCTTTAGGAATGGCCATCAGCAAAATATTCTTAGCTTTCCTCTCCTTTTCAACAGCTTGAATCTCTGCAGCAGTAACTTGTGAAAGTACTCGAAAAACACCATCCTTTCCAATTAAAATTCTCTTCTTGGAGTTACCATTCTGAATTACCTTCCATACTTCATTGTCAATGTACTCAAGGTAATGCTCAATCTCCATTGCCCATATATCATACTCCTCCTACTTCAGAATTGGGAGTTTGATATTTGAGATAGCAGTAGTTTGGGGAATCATTGGTTGTGGTTGTTTAGGTGTAGCACCAGTGTCTGATGCATCTTCATGATTTGATTCTTCACCATCACTGAGATGTTGTGAGAAATCATCATTGGCAGGTTGTGACATTTTGTAGAATTGTAGGAGAGTGTTTGTTGTTTGTGGTTTTATTGATTCTTCTTTCTCAGAGTCCCTCTAAAGGCTCTGATACCACTTGTAGGTCCTCGGTTTAGGATCTGACTAGCCTTTGTAAGACTATAGATAACTTGGATAAATCCAAATCAACTATATGAGAGACACTGACTTTGAATTATCAAGTGTTAATGCGGAATCTTAACACAAGAGTAAAGAAGAAACGATAATACTAAAATACTATTAAGCTCTATGCTTCTATTGATATTTCTCAAATCGTATCATTGTGCCTTAGGGTTCCTCTTATACACCAAGGAAAACCCTAATTGGCTTTACAAACGTGTAAAAGGATAATGCTCATCCTTTCCTAAGATATCTCCTAAGATATCTCTAAGATAACTATCACTATTCTGTTTGATAAACAGACTTAACTATAAACAGAATTAACTATGACCAGTACTAACTCTAGTACTGTTATACTCTACCAGTACTAACTATGTATTGCCAGACTTAACTTAGTACTGCCAGTATTAACTTAATACTAACAGAACTAACTATAACTACTAGACTTAACTGTTATACTACGAGTATTAAGTCTGTTACAATCTATTTTCCCAACAATATTTATTTGATATTTTGGTTTTTAGCATTTGAGTAGATCTAACCCTTATGATTAGTGTAATATTCTGTATATTCTGTATATGTGTGTGTTTAATTGTTTGCCTATTTAATTGTTTTTCTTAATATACTGTTCTGGTCGATAAACCGATACGGCCTATCCACTTCCAATGGATACGGCGTATCCAACTTTCTGTCCAATATAGCGTATTCTCTCAAAAGATTAATACGGCATATTTAGTTCCATTGAATACGACGTATTGACTATCTGATACAGTAACAGATCTGGACTTTTGCATTTAATTTTTGTATATCTGTGTTCTCTTTCTCCTGATCCCATCCTACTATTTACACCTTTCAAGGATCCAAAATAAGAATTTCGATCGTCTAGGAAGCACTTCAAGACACTGAGTCTTAACGAATCGAGATCTCCTGATTTTGCTCTATTTTCTAACCAAGAAGAATACTTGGAGGAAGAGGTTGTGAAAACGATGGCGAAGACTATGGAATAATACATGAGCAAAACTTGAGCCGACTATGGATCGGGAGTTGTTAGGCCTAAGATCGAGGACAAGGATAATTTTGAATTAAAAGGCCAATTTCTTAAGGAACTACGGGACAACACCTTTAGCGGTTCGGATCATGAAGATGCAAACAAACATATTGAGAAAGTCCTTGAGATCATAGATTTATTCCACATCCCTAATATAACTATAGATCAAGTAATGCTTAGAGCCTTCCCTATGTCCTTAACTAGAGCCGCACGTCGTTGGCTAAGAAACAAACCATCTGGTTCGACTACAACTTGGGAAGATCTGAAGATAACGTTTCTAAGAAAATACTGCCCACCTGCTCGTACTGCAAAGAAAATAGAGATGATCAACAACTTTCAGCAAGAACCGGATGAAAACCTCTATTAAGCTTGGGAAGCGATTAAGAACTCCTGATAAAGTCCTCAACACCAATTGAACATAAAGACCAGATGTAGTCTATTCTATAATGAGTTGGATGTTTTCCACTAGATAAATTCTTGATTCAAGAGTCCATGCCCATCCAAAAACGCTTGCTGATGCAAAGATGAGCATCCAAGAAATGACTAAATACTCTCAAAAATGGCACAATGGGACATCTAGGACCAGAAGTACTGAAACTTCTAACAGATTAGCAGCCACACAAGCACAACTCAACAATCTTGGAAGAGAAATCAAGAAAGTGAATGAAAAAGTTTATGCTGCTCAAGTAGGATGTGAACAATGTAAAGGTCCCTATTACACCAAAGATTGTCCACTCAAAGAAGAAGGGAAAACCCTTGAAGATAATTTCTTAAGGAACTACGGGACAACACCTTTAGCGGTTTAGATCATGAAGATGAGAACGAACATATTGAGAAAGTTCTTGAGATCGTGGATTCATTCCACATCCCTAATATTACTATAGACCAAGTGATGCTTAGAGCCTTCCATATGTCCTTAACTGGAGCCGCAAGTCGTTGGCTAAGAAATAAACCATATGGTTCGATTACAACTTGGGAAGATCTAAAGACAAAGTTTCTAAGCAAATATTGCCCACGTGCTCATACTGCAAAGAAAATGGAGGAGATTAACAACTTTCAGCAAGAACCGGATGAAAACCTTTGTCAAGAATAGGAGAGATTTAAAGAACTCTTAATGAAGTATCCTCAACACTATTTAACAGAAATGCAGGAGTTAGTCTAATTCTATAATGGATTGGATGTTCTACATAGACAAATTCTTGATTCAAGAGGAGCTATATCATCAAAGACTGATGCTGATACGAAGGTAGCCATCTAAGAAATTGTTGAATACTCTCAAAAATGGCATAATGGAACATCAAGGACTAGAATTACAGAAACTTCTGACAGATTAGCAGCACTACAAGCACAACTCAACAATCTTGGAAGAGAATTCAAGAAAGTAAATGAAAAAGTTTATGTTGCTCAAGTAGGATGTGAACAATGTAAAGGTCCACATTACACCAAAGATTGCCCGGTCATGGAAGAATGAAAAACCCTCAAAGAAGCTTACTATACATAATTTGGTGCACCTTTTCAAGGAGGGGGATATAGAGCAACTGCTTTAGGATTCTATCAAAGGAACAACGCAAATCCTTCTTACCAAGAACAAAGGCAATCTATAGAAGATACCCTGAGAAAGTTTATGAGTGAATCGGCAAAAATACATGAGGAGAACTCTACTTTGATCAAAGAGATCCAAGCTTCAATGGATGCTGCCATAAGGAACCAAGGAGCATCAATTAAAACTTTAGAGATCCAAATCGGGCAAATGAGCAAGGTCTTACAGGAAAGAGGATTTGGAAGTTTATCGAGCTCTACTGAAACTAACTCGAGAGACCATGTCAAGTCGATCTCAACTATTGTTGGAGTTGATTCATACTAGATACGCCGTGTAGGATCCTCCCAATACGCCGTATCTACTGAACAGAACCGTACACTAATGTACGAGACAAAACAAATGACAATTCTGTTTCCAAGTCGTTTGATTGGATACTACTATGAAGAAAAGAAGGGATCATATAGACCATAATTCTCGGAAGCTTACTCATATGGAGCTTCATATATCAATAATTCCATACCTAGAAAGGAGAAATACCTAGGGAGTTTCACTTTACCTTGATATATTGATAATATTTGCTTTGATAATGCCCTTGCTGACTTAGGATCTAGCGTAAGTGTCATGCCTCTCTTAACCTACCTTAACTTAGGATTAGGTGAATTAGCTCACACTAAGTTGACAGTTGAATTAGCAGATAGGACTGTTAAATATCCAAAAGGAATTGCTGAAAATGTGCTAGTAGGTATTCGTAAATTTTTTTTCCTATTAGATTTTATAATTCTTGATATGGCCTAGGATATCAAAGTGCCCTTGATCCTCAGAAGACCATTTTTGTCTACCGCCCAAGCTAAGATTGACGTTTTCAAAAGGAATATTACTTTAAGAGTTTAGGAAGAGAAAATAATTTTCAAAAGTGTTAAGCTTACTAGTAGTTTAATTAAGAGGGTCTACATGCTAAGCTTAAGAGAAAGAATGGAACTTGATTTACAAGTTAGGCTAATAGGAGAGACTTTAGTATTAAATAGATCATTAGACCCTTTCTTTGGGGATTACATAGAACTAAACGATCTTAATGTACCATTAGAGCTTAGGAGAGAACAAGTTGATAATTTAATGCCCACCATTAAGGAAGGTGAGGTAGTTGAGGAATTTAGAGCTAGAAATGATGCTAGAATGGTTAGCAAAGTTTTTGGATATCCTAGTAATTGCGGCCACGATAAGAAGATCTGTATTGATTGTGCCTACAACTTGATATTTTCTTGCATGATAGGTTTTGAATTTTTACACGCTAATTTTTTCCCTACCTTTTATGTAAATGAGATGTCCAAAATTTTTATAATTCTATAGGGAAGGACAAATTAGAATACAAGGGAAATAATGTAGTTGGAGCCTTAATGAACATACCTATCTTTGTTGGAACCTTTTCTATCTTAACAGATTTTGCAGTTTTAGAAGATATAAATGCTTATCGTGATGAAGGAATAGGCGATGCTATTTTTGGTGAACCATTTTTAAGAAAAGTTAGGATTAATGCAAAATGGTTCGATGGAATGATTACCATTCACAATGGTAATGAAGAAGTTACTTACCAAATGGCGCGGTCACATCCGAGGTTTAAACACCAAATTAATGAACAATGCAACAAGATCTCACCATTATTGAAGGTAAGTGAAGAAGATAAGATGAATGGAATCTCGCACTCATATCAAAGGGTTAAGGGGTTCTACAAAGGAGTTTTGAATCTAGGATCCAATTTTATCTGATTGCCATCAATTGAGGAATGGCTCACACGCGGGCACATAAGCGTGCATGAGAAGGAGTAAAAAGAGAAGCTGAAGAAAAGTCTAACTTAAAGACTTTGTTGTAAACAAAAGTGCTTCCCGGGAGACAACCCAGATTGTTATTTATTTTTATCGAGTCTGTCTTCCCATACATCAATACTGCGTATCCGCTCCCTACCATACGGTGTATTGAATGTCTGGATGTTATCAGTCCTTTATTTCTATGCCCTTTTAAGCATTATTGCCAGTTCTGTCAATACGGCGTATTCATGCACCTGATATGGCGTATTCAACAAACTAACCCATATTTAGATACTTTTTGCAGGTTTCTCAATACGGCGTATTCCAGTTTATGTATACGGCGTATTGGTCTCCTATACAGTCTTGTTTAGCTTATTTAAATTAACTGTAGATACCCGAGATAGGATTTTGCATGTTTTTCCTATGATTTGCACATGACCTCCCTGAAAGGAAGGAAATTGACGAAGTTGGTGAAGTATTAATCATCCGGAATCCTATGTGTGATTGTAGTAATGCTGAAATACAGACGCATTTACAACACACATCCTTGCTCATTAACTCAACTAAGAGAATCTACCAAGCAAAATATCAGGGGAGTTTCTCATTCTAACTCTTTTAAGTTCCTGTTTTTAATGTTTTATCTATACAACGAGGACATTGTATAATTCAAGTGTGGGGGGGGGGGGGTGGGAATTAGAATGTATACTTATCCTATTTTTCTTACTAAAATGCTTAAATTATGCTCAAATTTAAAAAAAAATTCAAGCATACTTTTGTGAAATTACTTGTTACATAACCTGCACACAATAACCCTTATTAGATATTGTGAGGATTTAACCTTATCCGTTTCTAAATGTTTTCCTAAATTCCATAAAATATGAGTATGCCGGTGATGTTGTAAACTTTAGAACTTGGCTTGGTATATCTATTCGAGACCACAATAATGAGTACTGTGGATTTAGATGGAGTAACTTGTTTAAATTGGTAAATTTTTAGGATTACACCCAAAAAAGCCTTTATATGTTGTTTTATTAACTAATTACACTGGTTAATTAAATCCCCGTATAAACCCTTTGTTTACTCTTACTATAAGAGTAAGATACCCTTAGAAAAACCAATAGAGCCAATCCTTTAGGAATGTAGGGATTAAATGTCTTCTTGATGCTGTTAGAATTACTGCTGCTCATGTTTATGTTAATGTTGCTCAGCTAGATTTAGTGTTGCTCATGAACTTTAATGAAAATATGCTAAGTGTTTACTACTGCTAGTACAAAGTTACTACTGCTAGTGAATATTAGTACTGCTCAAGGTTAAGACTTCTTAGAGATAAGTTATTGCTGTCGAGGTTAATAAGTTAGTACTGTTTGTTGTTAGTACTGCTTATATGATATGTATTAGGTTATTTGTTTATAGAAAAGATTATGGATACTTAGAAAAGTATTGTAAGTTGACTAGGGCTCCTTGGTGTACAAAAGGAGGTCCTGGGGCATAGAGTTTGATATCTTTTATCAATCTTTTGAAGTATTATTAGATGTATAATTCATAGCTTCAAGGTTTTTGTAACCCTAATACTTTGAGAGTATTCATATTATTATCATTAATAATATTGGAGCTTATTTGTTGAATTGTATGTTCATTGAATTACTGTTTCATTGATAGTTCTTCTTAATATTAAAGATTAAATTTCGCATAATCTTTAATACATTCAAACATAATTTCTACTATAGTTGTGTTAGATTTATCTAATATAACTAAACCTTAAACAAGCTTAAGGAATTCAATCTATTAAAGTGGGATCAACAAGTGGTATAAGAGCGTGTTGAGAAGCTATGAATAAGCATAACTTGTTTATGCTAAAAGATATGGATCAAGATTCGGCACACATGGTGGCTGTATCCACAGTTCCCATGCTCAAACCTGGTGAGTATAAGATATGGAGGATGAGGATTGAACAATATATCTAGATGATAGACTATGCACTGTGGGATGTCATAGAGAATGGTGCAACCTTGCCAAAAACAAAAATTATAGAAGGAGTTATGATAGAGATGCCTATTACAACTGCTGAAGAAAAGGCTTAGAGAAGATTAGAGGTGAAAGCTATAAGTACTTTAATGATGGGCATTCCCAATGAACATCAGTTAAAGTTTAACTCTATAAAGGATGCTAAGAAGTTGTTGGAATCTGTTGAAAAAAGATTTAGTGGGAATGTAGCTACAAGAAAGACTCAAAGGAATCTCTTAAAGCAGAAATATGAAAACTTCACTGCTCCAAGCTTAGAGATGCTTGATCAAACTTTTGATAGGCTTTAAAAGCTTGTGAGTCAGTTGGAGCTTTTAGATGAAAAGCTTCACAAGAAGATGTTAATCAAAAGTTATTAAGAAGTTTGTCACCTGAGTGAAACACACATGCAGTTGTGTGGAGGAATAAAGCAAATTTGGATGTAATGAGCATGGATGATATCTACAACAACCTCAAGGTGTATGAACCAGAAGTTAAAGGGATGTCTAGCTCAAGATCCAACACACATAACATGGCTTTTGTGTCCTCTTCAAATAACAATAATAGCAGCACTAATGGATCAGTTAATATTGCTCATGGAGTTTCTACTGCTAGCACTTAAGTTAATGATTCTTACTTTATAAATAGTCCTCAACTTATACATGAGGACTTGCAACAAATCCATCTAGGTGGCATGGAAGAAATGGATTTCAGATGGAAAATAGCCATGTTGACTATGAGGGCAAGAAGGTTTTTAAAGAATACAAGAAGGAATCTTACTGTTAATGGAAATAAGACTATTAGTTTTGATAAGTCCAAAGTGGAGTGCTACAACTGCCACAAGAGGGGACATTTTGCTAGGGAGTGTAGAGCTCTAAGAATTCAAGACAACAAGAATAAGGAAAGCTCAAGAAGGAGTATTCCTGTAGAAACATCTACTTCCATACCTTTGGTGTCATGTGATGGTCTTGGTGGATATGACTGGAGTGATCAGGTAGAGCAATGGCCTAATTTTGCACTCATGGCTTTCTCATCTTTAAGTCCTGACTCAGAGGTATCTAATGATTCTATTTGTTCAAAATCTTGTTTGGACACTGTTGAACTTCTTAAATCTCAAAATGATCAACTATTAAAAGATTTAAAGAAATTCGAGTCAATGGTTCTAGGTTATAAGACAGTGTTAGAGTCAGTGGGAGAAAAACTTAAAGTTTATAAAGCAAATGAGTCTATTTATTTACAAGATATTAATGGCTTAAAATTTGAAATTCATATAGGAGAAATAACTATTAGAGAGCTTAGGAAGAAGCTTGAAATAGTTTAAAAAAAAGATGGCATTTAACTTAATGTAGATAAATTTGAACATGCATCTAAAAGTTTAAACAAGCCCATAGAGTGTCAGATAGTTGACAATTGCAAGAAAGGTTTAGGCTATAAAAATTATAATGTAGTTCCACCTCCTTACATATGAAATTTCATGCCTTCAACACATGACTTGTCTTTCACTGGTTTAGATGAGTTTGTTAATGAGCATGTAGTTGAGAATAGTAAAGCTATGTCTAGTGAAGAAGAGCCTAAGGTAGTTAGGAAGTGTGATGATGCCCTTAGTATTGAAGAATGGGTGTCAGATGATGAGGAAAAGGATGTGTCTCAGCCTAAAATTAAAATGAAAACAGTTAGGCCTAGTATTGTTCAGAAAGAGTTTGTCAAATCTAAACAACAAGAAAAAACTGCTAGGAAAACTATTAAACAAGTTGAGCAACATAGGCAAAACACTCATAGTCCAAGAGGCAATCATATAAATTGGAACAATATGATGTCTCAAAAACTAGGAAGCAATTTTGAGATGTTTAATAAGGATTGTTATGTGTGTGGAAGCTTTGATCATTTGTAGGTTGATTGCAATTACCATCAAAAACAGTTTCAAAATCAAAGGATGATAAAACCTGTTTGGAACAATGCTCATCATCAAAACTTTCAACCAACTTTGCTAAAAGACTCAACCCTCTGTGCTAAAAGAACTTGGTTCCAGAGCAGTACTTCGATAGTCTGGTTCTAGTATCATTAATACTGTAGACAAATATTCAAAAAACACGGCTAAGTTAATACTGCTAGACAAGTTAATGTTGCTCACTCAAAAACAACAGTGAACGCTGCTAGACCAATGTCATATCTTTCTAAAACAGCACATTCAACTGTTAAGAGGCCCATTCATAAGAACACAACATTTAAAAACAGTAATATTAATCAAAGGGTTAATATTGTTAGGGGTAAAAATTATAATACTGCTAGGCCAAAAGCAGTAGTTAATGCTGTTAAGGGAAAGAATTTTAATGTTGTTAAGGCATTAGCTTGTTGGGTTTGGAAACTAAAGCTTAAGGTTTTAGACCATGTTTCTAAATACAACAGTGCATCAATCACCTTAAAAAAATTTGATTATATTGATACACAAGGCAGATCCAAGTCAATGATGGCTTGGGTCCTAAAAAACTGATTTTCTTTTCTAATGTGCAGGGCAATTTACAATAGATTTTACAGGACTTTATGAGTGATGATAGTGGATGCTCAAGGCACATGACAGGGAACATGTCCTATCTTATAGACTATGAAGAGATAGATGGAGGATATGTTGCTTTTGGAGGGAACCCTAAGGGAGGGGAAATTCCACAGAAAATGAGATCATTAAAACTGTTAATCTAGATTTTGGAAATTGTGTATTTTGTGAGAGAGTTCAGTTTATCTTTTTAGTGTCTCACAAATGTGTAATAAAATAATAGTGTTCTTTTTAATGCACTGAATGTATTGTTTTTATCTCCAAAACTTTATGTTAATGTTGAAAGTCAAGTTTTACTTTAGAGTTCCTAGAAAGAGAACAATATATTTAGTGTTGATTTTTAATGGACATATTTCCTAAAGGAGGTTTAAATTGTCTTTTTGCAAAAGCCACATCTGATGAATAATATAAATCTAAAAAAAAAAAAACTTTGGCATAGAAGGCTAGGTCACTTAAATTTTAAAACCATGAATAAATTAGTTAATGGAAATCTTGTAAGAGGTTTACCTTCCAAACCTTTTAAAAATGATCAAACCTGTGTTGCTTGTCAAAAAGGAAAGAAGCACAGAGCCTCTTGTAAGTCCAAAATAGAGAACTCAATCAGTCTTCCTTTACATTTGTTGCATATAGACTTATTTGGTCCAACATTTGTAAAAAGCCTTAAGAAGAAAATGTATTGCCTAGTTGTCACAGATGATTACAGTAGGTTTACATGGCTTTTCTTTCTAACTACTAAGGATGAGACTAGTGGCATTCTTAAGTCCTTTATAACTAGGATAGAAAATCTAGTAGATCACAAGGTTAAAGTGATTAGATGTGATAATGGGACCGAGTTCAAGAATAGAGAGATAAATCAGTTTTGTAAAATAAAGGGTATTTTGAGACAGTATAGTCTAGCTAGAACTCCTCAACAAAATGGAGTTGCTGAGAGGAGAAATAGGACACTAATTGAGGCTACTAGGACTATGCTATGTCATTCTAAGTTGCCAACTACTTTTTGGGCAGAAGCATTTAATACTGCTTGCTATGTTCAAAATAGAGTGTTAGTAGTTAAGCCTCATAACAAGACCCCATATGAACATTTTCATGGTAGAACACCAACTTTAAGTTTCATGAGACCATTTAGGTGTCTTGTTACCATTCTCAATACCATAGATCACTTAGACAAATTTGATGGTAAGGCTGATGAAGGTTTCTTTGTTGGATACTCTTTGAATAGTAAAGCCTTTAGAGTATTCAATAGTAGAACAAGGATAGTGAAAGAAAACTTTCATATTAGGTTTAATGAGAGTATACCTAATGTTGTAGGTAGAGGACCAGATTGGCTATTTAATATTGATGCACTAACAAGAACAATGAACTATGAGCCAATTATTATAGGTATACAGCCTAATGGTTTTGTAGGTATAAAAGCAAGTGATAATGCAGGTCAAGCTAGAAAGGAGACAGAACCTGTCAAAGATCACATTTTGCTACCATTATGGACTGATGATCTACCATTTTCGCAAGATCCAAAGAGTTCTTATGATGATGGATCAAAACCTTCAAGTGATGATGGAAAGAAGGTTGATGAAGATCCAATAAAAGAAAGTAAATTTAAAGATCAAGAGAAGTAAGATAATGTCAACAGCACTAATAATGTTAATATTGTTAGTTCAACTATTAATGCTACTGGCACAAATGAGGTTAATGATGTTGGTGGAAAAATAAGCATTGAACTTCCATTTGATCAAAATATGCCTGCTTTAGAAGATGATAACATATTTGACTTCTCAAGAGATGATGAAGATGATGGTGCAATGGCTGAAATGAACAATTTGGATACAAGAATCCAAGTCAGTCCTAATCTAACTACAAGAATTCATAAAGATCATCCTTTTGATCAAGTGATTGGAGATTTGCAATCAGCTACACAAACAAGAAAGATGTCAAAAATTTTGGAGGAACATGGGTTTGTTAGTACTATTCAACAAAGAACAAACCATAAATACCTTCAAAACTGCTTGTTTGCTTGTTTTTTATCACATGAAGAACCCAAAAAGGTAATTTATGCATTGAAGGATCCAAGTTGGATAGAGGCTATGCAGAAAGAGCTTCTACAATTCAAATTACAAGAAGTTTGGACTTTAGTATATTTTTTTAGGTGATTAATATATTTAGTGGATTTACCAAATGGAAAAAGGGCTATAGGCTCTAAATGGGTTTTCAGGAATAAAAAGGATGAAAGGGGAATTGTGATAAGAAATAAAGTAAGATTGGTTGCTCAAGGGTACACATAAGATGAAGGGATTAACTATGATGAAGTCTTTGCCCCTGTTGCAAGAATTGAAGCAATTAGGCTATTTTTAGCTTATGCTTCATTTAAAGATTTTGTGGTGTATCAAATGGATGTAAAAAGTGTTTTTCTCTATGGGAAGATTGAAGAAGAGGTGTATGTATGTCAACCACCAGGATTTGAAGATCCAAACTTTCCTGATAGAGTATACAAGGTTGAAAAAGCACTGTATGGACTACATCAAGCTCCTAGAGCTTGGTATGAAACCTTGTCAACATATCTGTTGATATTGTTTAAATAAGTATAAACAAAATGGCTAATATGTAATAGTGTATATATATTTACAGGTGTATTGACTTGATAAATTACAGAAAATGGAAGGTTTTTATTGAATATATAGTGTGTAAACTTTGATATTTACACTTTTTACCTTGGAAATTGTTGATTTATGTAATATTTTAAACCCTAAAAATATGGGAAAGTTGTATATTTAACCATGACTTGTAAGGTTGACTGTTATGTCCCTAAACTTATTCATAATACTTATTAGAATATCAAATGATGAATATTAATAATTTTGGAAACTATTAAAAAATGAAAAGTTACGAAAAATGGAAGTAACTAAAATATGCGAAAAGTTACTAAAAATGGAAAGTTTCTAAAATATTATGAAGGTATAACTTAATTGAATGGTTTGTAATCTTCGAATTCATCTTTCTTTAGGTTCGGTCAAATGGGCTTGTGATTTTTGTGTGTTCCTGTTGGTGTTAATCTTTTGATTATTGCTTTGCTTCAGGAATAATGAGTACAGATATTCTGACCTGATCGTTAGGTTTTCATGAAATATGTCCTTTCTACCTTTGATTTCTTATGTGAATTGATACATTTGCTCTGAGCCTTTTATCTTGGCTCTCTTATATGATCTGTTATTATGTCCTATTTGAACCCTGCTATGCTACCTTTGATATTTGAACCTTTGGCATTAAACCTTTGCTATGATCGCCTTAGAGAAATGAACTTTGGATTTGACTTTGCTTGTAAAATAATAAATAAATAATACCCCTTTTTTTTCAGTTTGAAACCCTAGCCAATATTTGTTTCCTAGCCATGAAGGTAACTATGGACAGTGTCCTATTATGACTTGCACTTTGGCGTTGACTAATGTGTGGGGTTGAGTGATTTCTCAACAGTCCCCTCACATTTGATTTTTTATGCGCCATTATGAAGATTATTATTGGTTTAAGGGGCGTATGGATGCATCTTGATTTGTTTTTTATTTGATCTAGAATTATGACATTTATGTATATGTATGTATATTTGGGTTGACTTGATGTTTGGGTGCATTCTTGTCTTTACACAATTTTGGATGCTCGCCGACTCAATGGTTACTATGATATGATTTGGTTGGGGCTTGGTAATTGACTTGATTTAACTTTCTGATCTATCTTACGCGTTTACACTATGAATGCTTCTGAGTTTGTCTTACCTTATATTTTTATTCCTTTGATCATGTCTTATGATATCCTTTGCACCTTATATAGTATCCTTTGATTTCCCGTTATCTTTTGCATTCGATTATATATATCTGTTCACCGGGCTTTGTGAGCTCAGCCGCACTTTCTTTTCCTGCGGCAGGTATCTAAGCTAGGAGCTGGGGTTGCTTTCGGGATATGAGTGCTGAGTGTGGACTTACCCTAGAGATCTTAGTTTTGATATATGATTTGTTACTTTGCGAGACATTCGTTTTTCGGTTATTTTGTTTGGATATGTCTGTCCTTTAAGACTTATGTACCTTAAGTCATGTTGACTTATTTTTCCTTTGGTTATTTATTTGAGACTTCCGCTGTTTATGCTTGTGTTATGATTATGTATGCCTTTGATGTCACACCATATTTGTAATACTTCTACCCTTTAGGGTCGGGGCGTTACAATAGGATATCTGGAGTATGAGGATGAGACAATACATTTGTCACACAGATCATAATCTGTGGGATATTATTGTCAATGGAGATCTGGAAGATGAGGCTACGCCTTCAGGAGAACAATCTAGTCCTCCTATTCCTAAGACTACAAAACAATTGGCTGCTAGAAGGAATCAAGAAATGATTAAGAGCATCTTGCTCTTAGCAATACCTAATGAGTACCTCCTCAAGTTCTACAATGTTCCTGATGCTAAATCTTTGTGGGCTGCCATAAAATCTAGATTTGGAGGTAATGAGGAATCCAAAAAGATGCAAAAGAATGTTCTGAAACATCAGTTTGAAAATTTTGTTACTGTATCTAATGAAACTTTAGATAAGGCTTATGATAGATTTCAGAAACTCATAAGTCAACTAGAAATTCATGGAGACTATGTATCAAAGGAAGACATTAATCAGAAATTTTTAAGAAGTCTTCCTCCTTCATGGAGTCAAATAGCACTAATAATGAGAAATAAACCAGATATTGATGAGGTTGATATTGATGACCTTTACAACCATCTAAGGGTGTATGAAGATGAATTGAAAAGGTCTTCAGGTTCCAACTCTGCTTCTCAGTATTTGTCTTTTCTTTCCTTTGAGAATACTAACAGTACTAATGAAGTTAGTACTGGCAGTGGAGAGTTTGGGGTTAATACTGTTGGTGGAATTAATCAAGTTCCATATACTCCAAGTGCTCATGATATAGCTTACTCCTTTCTTGCTCAACCAACAACCAATCCTCAACTTGAGAATGAGAATTTCCAGCAGATGGATGGAGATGACTTAGAGGAATTAGATCTTTAATGGCAGGTGGCTATGTTAACTGTCAGAGTAAAGAAGTTCATTCAGAGGACAAGAAGAAATATGGACTTTAAAGAAAAACGACCAGTTTCTCTTGATAAGTCAAAGATTGAGTGTTACAACTATCATAGAAAATGGCATTTTGCTAGAGAATGTAGATCTGGAAGGAGTCAAGGAAGAAGACCAAATGGTGACAATGGCAGAAGCAGTGCACAAACAACTGAATCTTCATCTCAGTCACTGGTGGCTCAAGATTGTCTAGGAGGCTATGACTGGAGAAATGATTTTGAAGTCGAACCAGTCAATTATGCATTGATGGCAATCTCTTCATCAAACTCATCAAGTTCTTCTGATAGCAAGGTACAAAAATGCTCTAAATGTCTTGAATCATTTAAATGTCTTCAAAAGAACTATGATATTGAGAGAGAAAAGCATAACAAAGCCAAACTAGAAATTAGGGGTTATGAAATAGCCTTAGAGTCATTAGAAGCTAGAATTCTTGGACATGAAAAGAATGAATTAGCTTGGGGTGAGAGATATGAGTTTCAAAATTATGATCTTAAGTGTAGAGAAATAAAAATTAACAACTTAAATCTGGAATTAGAAAAGGTTGTTAAGGAAAGAGATGAATTGAAACTCAAGATTGAAAAATGGGAAGGGTCATCAAAGAATCTCACTAAGATACTCAATAGTCAGATGAGTACTCATGATAAAAATGGATTAGGGTTTGGCACACAAATGGATGATTTGAGTAATAAATCTGAAACTGATAGTGAGAACAGTTTGACTGTTTTTGAGGTAAGGTCTAGTGATGAAGAGAGCACACTAGCAAATAATAGGTTCACTAAAGCAAATGAGTATCATGTTGTTCCCCCTCCAATTACAGGGAACCCACTAACCCCAAGAGCTGATATATCATTTGCAGGACTAGATGAGTATGCTTTTAGAAATAAAATCATAGAGTCTAAGACAACTGAAACTAACAAGACTGTAGGTACCACAAATGAAGCAACTATAGTAAAACCTAAGTCTGTCAATGAAACAGTTGTGTCTAAGTCAAAGATTAATAGGGATGAAGTCATCATTGAGGATTGGACCTCAGATGATGAGGATGATGTGTGTGCTGACAAAACTGTTAGTTCTGTTAAGCCTAATGTGACTCAAGCTGTTAGGAGTCAAGCTGATAAAAGTGGTCAAACTTCACAAAAACAAGGGATTGGTTTTAAGAAAGTACATAAAATAAAAGCTTGTTTTGTTTGCAAAAGCACTGGCCACTTGATAAAAGACTGTGATTTCTATGACCAAAAGAGTCCTGAACCTAGGGTTAAGAATGTGGTCAATACTGGGAAGAGGGTAGTCAAACCAGTATGGGATTATGGCAAAAGGGTAAATCACCAAAACTTTTCAAAAAATTTGAAATACCCTCATGCAAAAAGGACCTTTAACCCATCAGCAGTACTAACCAGAGCAGGTTTAGTTAATACTGATAGATCAAATGTTAGTACTGCTAGGTCTATTAGTACTGTTAGGCCTGTTTATACTGTTAGGCCTGTTAGTACTGCTAGGCCATTGGCCTCAAAAATAGCACAATCTAATAGTGTTATTAGACCCCATATATCAACCTCAAGACTTGGGACATTGTAAGACCATAAAGCCTTCCAAACTCACCAATCAAGAGGTCTTACAACACCCAACCAGTTTATAGACCCAAAGACTTAAAACCTGATGTGAAAACTTTTGGGGTTAAAAACATGACTACTGTTGGAACAAGGGCCGTAGTTAGTAAGGGTAAGTTGGAAAATGTCCTTATGAAGGATAAATGGGTATGGAGGCCAAAGATGAATTTCCAAGATCATGTGTACAAATATAATGGCTCTTACATGCTCAAGAAGTTTGAGTATGTAGACCCAAAAGGGGTTTCTAAGTCAGTAATGACTTGGATCCCTAAGAGATACTAATTATCTTACCTTTTGTGCAGGGCAATCCAGAGATCTTATTACAGGATCATGCAGTGGTGGATAGTGGTTGCTCTAGCCATATGACTGGCAACAAAGCTTATCTTTCAGACTATGAAGATTTCAATGGAGGCTTTGTGGCTTTTGGAAGTGATCCCAAATGAGGTAAAATAACGGGTAAAGGTAAAATAAAGACTGCTAATTTAGACTTTGATGATGTTTACTTTGTAGATGAACTTAAGTTTAATCTTTTCTCTGTCTCAGAAATGTGTGACAAGAAAAATAGTATCCTTTTTACTGAGTCTGAATACCTTATCTTGTCTCATAGCTTTAAGCTTCTTGATGAAATTCAAGTTGTTCTTAGAGCTCTTAAAAAAGATGGTGTGTACAGCTTGGATTTAAAGAACATTGTTCCTTCTGGAGGTATAACTTGTTTATATGCAACTACAACAATAAATGAGTCTAAATTATGGCACAAGAGATTAGGTCATGTAAATTTCAAAAATATAAATAAACTTGTTAAAGGTCACCTAGTTAGAGGTTTACCTACAAAAGTTTTTGTGAATGACCACACTTGTGTTGCTTGCAAGAAAGGTAAGCAACATAAGGCCTCCTGTAAGGCCAACTTAGATAGAATCATCAGAAAGCCCCTAGAATTACTTCATATGGACTTATTTGGACATGTCTCTATTGAAAGCATCAACAAGAAAAGGTACTGCTTGGTTGTGACTGATGATTTTAGCAAATTTAGTTGGGTATTTTTCTTAGCTACAAAGGATGAAACATCTAAAATCCTTTGTAATCTTATCATAGGCTTAGAAAAACAATTGAATCATAATGTTAAAAGCATTAGATGTGATAATGGGACAGAGTTTAAAAACTATGCTATGAATGAATTCTGTGCTAAGAAAGAAATCAAAAGGAAGTTTAGTGTAGCTAGAACTTCATAGCAGAATGGTCTTGCAGAAAGAAAAAATAGGACCCTAATTAAGGCAGCTAAAACTATGTTAGCAGACTCACTTTTACCTATCCCATTTTAGGCAGAGGCAGTTAATACTGCATTCTATGTACTGAATAGGGTATTAGTA
The DNA here is from genome assembly GCA_026074375.1 of Tanacetum coccineum. Taxonomy (NCBI): domain Eukaryota; kingdom Viridiplantae; phylum Streptophyta; class Magnoliopsida; order Asterales; family Asteraceae; genus Tanacetum; species Tanacetum coccineum. The sequence goes on from BQNB010049974.1 coordinate 24,383, forward strand.
ACCAAACCTCAAAATAAGACACCTTATGAACTATTAATAGGTAAATCACCTAGTATTAGTTTTATGAGACCTTTTGGGTGCCCCTTGACTATTTTGAACACCTTAGATTCCTTAGGAAAATTTGATGGGAAATCTGATGAAGGTTATTTGCTTGGATACTCTACCTCTAGTAAAGCCTTTAGAGTATACAACAAAAGGACAAAAATGGTAGAAGAGAATTTGCACATTAATTTTCTTGAAGATCAACCAAATGTGGCAGGAACTGGTCCAAATTAGATGTTTGATCTTGATTTTCTCACCAATTCAATGAATTATATTCCTGTTAGTGTAGAAAATCAGGTTATTGTGGATGCAGGTACACAAGATTCTTATGTTGCAGGTTCATCAGGAAAAGATAAAGGACCTACTCAGGAATACATACTGCTTCCACTACAACCTCATAGGACAAGGATTCCAGTAAAGGATGTTGTTCAGGATGCACAAGAACAACCTTCTGAAAATGCTTCTCCAGACAAGGGTATACAAGTTTCAGAAGATGTTTTTGATAAGGAAGGACAACATCAGATGCCAGAAGATGAACAAGTCTGGCAAGATGAACTTGAGATGATGGTTACTCAAGAATTGGTTGCTAATGCTATGAATGATGAATCAAGACAAGCCTTTGAAGAAGAAAAGAGGAGAATTGCATCTCAAAAGAAGGCAGCTCAAGCTACCAGTACTAACCAACTTAGTACTGATAGGCCATTTGTTAGTACTGATAGATCATTTGTTAGTACTGATAGGTCTAACACACCCAATGTTAGTGCTGCTAGTACTTCCACAGGTGCAAATGCTGATGAATCATCATTTGTCTATCTTGGAGGCAAAATACCTATTGATGCATCTACTCTCCCTAATGCTGATTTACCCATTGATCCAAATATGCCTGACTTGGAAGATGCTTCTGATACTCTCCCAAATGATGGAATATTCAATGGAGCTTATGATGATGATGAAGATGTGGGTGCAGTGGCTGATTTCAACAACATGGATAACACCATTGCTGTCAGTCCTATTCCCACACTCAGAATTCATAAGGATCATCCAAAAGGACAAATTCTAGGAGATCCTACATCAGCAGTTCAAACAAGAGGGAAGATTCAAAAGGCTTCTTCAGCACAACAAGCCTTAGTAAGTTACATTCACAAACAGAACAGAACAAACCACAAGGATCATCAGAACTGTTTGTTTGCATGTTTTCTCTCTCAAGAAGAACCCAAGACTATATCACAAGCCTTAAAGGATGAAAGCTGGGTTGAAGCAATGCAAGAGGAATTGCTCCAGTTCAAGTTACAGCAGGTTTGGATACTTGTGGATTTGCCTTTTGGAAAGAAGGCAATTGGCACTAAGTGGGTTTTCAGAAACAAGAGAGATGAGAGAAGCATTGTTGTGAAGAATAAAGCCAGACTTGGTGCATTAGGGTTTAGACAGCAGGAAGGAATAGGTTTATGATGAGGTTTTTGCTCCTCGTTGCCAGAATAGAGGCAATCAGAGTTTTTTAGCCTTTACATCATATCATGGGATTTTATGTCTTCCAATTGGATGTTAAAAAGTGCATTTCTTATAGGCCATATTGAAAGTGGAGGGTATGTCTATCAACCTCTAGGCTTTGTTGATCCTGCTTATCCAAACAAAGTCTATAAGGTGATCAAAGCTCTTTATGGTCTTCATCAAGCCCCTAGAGCTTGGTATGAGACACTTTCTTCTTTTCTGATGGAAAATGGTTTCAGGAGAGGTACCATAGATAAAACATTGTTTATCAAGAAGAATAGTAGTGACATTATGTTAGTCCAAGTGTATATGGATGACATTATTTTTGGCTCTACAAAGAAGTCTATGTGTATAGAGTTTGAAGACTGTATGCACAAAAGATTGCAAATGAGCTTCATGGGTGAACTCACTTTCTTTTTGGGACTTCAAGTGAAGCAACGACCTGATGGAATCTTTATTAGTCAAGACAAGTATGTAGCTGACATCCTTAAGAAGTTTGATTTTTGGTCCATCAGAACAGCTACTACTTCTATTGAGTCTAATAAGCCACTGGTCAAGGATGAAGATGGTGGAAGGTGGACTGTACTTGTCTACAGATCTATGATTGGGTTCTCTGAATGTTATTTGACTGCATCAAGCCAGACATCATGTTTGCTGTTTGTGCCTGTGCTAGATTTCAAGTTACTCCAAAAGCTTCACACTTAAATGCAGTAAAAAGGATTTTAGATACCTCAAACATCAACCCAAATTAGGTTTATGGTATCCTAGGGATTCACCTTTTGAACTAGAAGCTTTCTCAGACAGTGACTATGGAGGAGCCAGCCTTGACAAAAAATCAACAACAGGTGGCTGTCAATTTCTTGGTAGAAGATTGATATCTTGGAAATGCAAGAAGAAGACTATTGTGGCAAATTCTACTACTGAGACAGAATATGTTACAGCTGCTAACTGTTGTAGGCAAGTACTATAGATACGGAATTAGATGATGGATTATGGTTTTAATTTCATGAACACAAGAATCCATATTGATAATGAGAGCACTATAAGTGTTATCAAGAATCCTGTTGCTCATTCTAGGACCAAGCATATTGAAATTCGATTTTATTTTATCAGAGATTGCTATGAGAAAAGACTGATCGAAGTTATCAAGATTCATACAGACTCTAATGTTGCAGACCTTCTCACCAAAGGATTTGATGTCAAAATTAAGAGGAAGCAAGATATTTGTTATACAGTTTGTAGATGAATTCCAAGAATATGAGATGGCTATGATACTCATTTGGGGTTCACTATACTCTTTGGCATAAGGATTCAAGGTTAGATGTGGTACTAAGCTTAGTTCATATTGCTGCAGAAACTTTGTACTGCTAGTACCAGAATTAATACCGCTAGGCTTACTTAGTACTGCTCGAAGATATCTACAGATGATTATGGTGTTTGAATTGAGTGCAAAGCTATGTAATGTAGTTTGGTTTGTTTTTGAGGGCTCTTCATATGGTACTAAGTTAGTTAGTGCTGCTAGTTTTGGTTAATTTTGGTAACCAAAAAGTTAGTACCGCCAGGCTTAAAGTTGGTACCGTTGGGCAAAGTTTGTACCGCTGAATAGCCATTGGAGAAAATACCGCTAGGGGTCTAAAGTGTAAATTACACCATTTATTTAATCTTGGGTTTGCTCAACCTATATAAACCCATCTCAATTGCACACTTTCTTCACCTAATATCTCTTAATCGCTCTCGTTTAACAACCCTAATCTTTTCATCACCGACAACCATCAATTCATCGACTATGGCAGCTCTTGAATCCTGTCCTAAGCACAACATGGTCGCCTTCTTAGAAAAGACTAATGGGAATGCTGAATTTCATGAGATCATAGACTTCCTTACACGCAGCTCAATTCACTATGCTCTCACTGTAAGTTTTGTTGTCTCTACTATGTTTGTTGAACAGTTTTGGATGACTGCTAAATCTAAAACAATCAACAATGTTAGGTATATTACTGCCACAGTTGCTGACAAGCCTGTCTCAATCTCAGAAGCATCAATTAGAAGTGATCTTTAATTTAATGATGCTGTTGGGATTGATGTGTTACCAAACCAGGCTATATTTGATACCATTTAATTGATGGGGTGTGAGGGAGATTTGAATACACTTACTTTTAATAAAGGACTCTTCTCTCCTCAATGGAGATTTTTGTTTCATTACCCTCTTCACTGTTTAAGCTTCAAAATAGCACATCTAGATCAAATACCTACTAATATTGCAACTGTTGTCATATGTTTGGCCACTAATCAAGTTTATAATTTTTCAAAACTAATTTTTGATGGTATGATGAGGCATTTGGATGCAAAGAAGAAGTTTGTCATATACCCAAGGTTTATTCCAGTATTTTTTGGTGAGTAAACCAACTTAAAGAATGTGCCTGTCCCCTTAGGACCATTCCTATTAATGCTTTGACTACTAGGTTTTCTCTTTGATGGTTAACATGGTAAAAAAAATTCTGGGAATGTGACCCTTTTATTTCCTTCTATGTTGGCTCAACCAACAGAGGATGAATGTGCAGTTTTAGAAAGACCATCTGAAACCCAACCCACACCTTCTCCTACTCACCCAAGTGAAGACCATTCTGAGCCACAGCCTGACCCATTCCTCAGACCTTCTTCTTCTAACCCAATTCCTAATTCCATTCTAGAATGCTCTGGTGGGAATCATGGAGGTCAGTCATCCAGTGATAGATCCTTATCAGGGAATGAGGATGGCCTAACACTCTAAAGTGTGTATGATCTTTGTGTTTCCTTGAATAAACAGGTTACAACTCAAGCTGTACAAATTAAAGATTTGAAGACTCAGATCAAGCAGCTAAAGAAGAAGGCTAAACCTGTTATCTCACACCATAATGCTTGGATCAAGAGTGTTTCCATGAAGAAACGATTGGCAAGGAAGAAGTCTTTGAAGACAAAGTTGATGCAGAAGGAGTCTGTATCCAAACAGGGGAGGAAACCTGCCAAATCTGAACCAACAATTGCATAAGACAGCTTTTGATGATCTTGATGATGCAATGGATTACATGGAGACAGAGGATGCTCATGATGAGGGGACAGTGAAGAAACAAGAGTAAGTATTGAAGATCAAGTTAGTACCGACAGGCTAAAAGTTAGTATCTACAAGCTAAAAGTTAGTACCGACAAGCCAAATGAGGGTACTGCTGAGCCAAATAAAGGTACTGCTGAGCCAAAAGATGGAAATTCAGAAGATAAAAGTGTTGCTCCTATAATGTTTCAGAGATGATGAAAACTATTGCTCATCTTGGTTACCATGAGCCAAAATAAGCACAAGCAAAAAGGATTTAGATTAAAGAGATTAAAGATACTGCATAGACAAGAACTACAACTGAAAGGTCAATCTTAACTTTGAAGCCACTTCCAAAGATTGATCCTAAAGACAAAGGAAAGAAAGTTCTTAAGGAAAAAGCTGAATCAGATGCTGAATCAGAAGGTGTAAATGAAGCTGAAAGAAAGTTTGCTCAGCTTGCTAATAATGAAGGAAATAGCAGAAAAGGTTCAGGTGGTAATGGAAGCAGAAGAGAGAGAAGAAGTGGCGGGTATGAAAAGGAAGCTACAAAGGCTGCTCTTATAAGAGATTATGATGACATCCAGGCTAGAATTGAAGCTGATAGCATTCTAGCAGCAAGGCTTCAAGAATAAGAGAGAGAAAAGTTCACAATTGAAGAGAGAGCCAAAATGCTTCATGATACTATTGCTGCTCAAAGGAGGTTTCTTGCACAACAAAGAGCTGCTGAATATCATAAGTAGGACCATCCTACAGAACTCAGTTAAGAAATCAAATGATGACATATTTGAAGCATGTAGGAGGAAAGAAGCATTCTGATTTAAAGAACAAAAAATTTGAAGAAATATAAGTTCTGTATGAAAAGGTAAAAAGTTCTGATGAAAACTTTATTACTATTGGTTCTGCTGAGGATGAAAGGATAATAAGAAAACTGAATAAGAAAGTTGTTGGTACAAAGAAAGCTGACAGTATTAAGGAAGAAAGCAAAGAAGAAGCAGGTATTAGGTAGAGAAAGCTTGGCACAAGGAAAAAGATGAAGTCAAGGAAAAGAAGATTCATACATGGTACTTCTGAGGATGAGAAAGAGAATGATGAGCTGAAGTTATGCTTAACAATAGCTCTAGATGAGGACAAGGAGGTAGATTATGAAATACTTGACAGAAAGTATCCTATTTGTAGGATCCCGATTAACACTTCATATAACAATCACGAATCTTAGACAATGAAAATGAGAGAGAGTTGATTTTAGAGAGAGAATGAAGGAGATGAGATGAGTGAGAGAGAATTGAAAAGTGAAATATTATAAATGAAATCCACTAACTTTTCCTAGGTGGAAAAGTTACTTATATACCTTGACACATTAAGTGACATTCGGGATATTTGACTAGGACCCGGGCTTAGGTTTTGCTTGGGATTAAACCCGAAACATATACAATATTAGATTAACTATCGAGCCCGATTCCCGATACTTTTCTATTACAACATTAACTAATTGATTGACATAGACTAATACACATAATGAACGAACTTCATGTTTGGCTCAATATTTTGAGGCTAACAATCTCCCCCGAAGTGAGTTCATTTATGACACTCCTTCATGAGATCAATGAGATTGCTTTTGTCGTTAATGCTCACGTGTTCTTGGTCTTTCTATTTGTCTTCGTTGTATGTTTGTTCCTTCATGCTTTGTTTCTGACCTAATGCCCGCGTTATCTCCTGTGTGTTCTTTCGACTTTTTCTTTTTAGTATGAGATCTTAACCCATAAAACTTAAAATACAAACTAAATACCAAAATCCCCCCCAACACAACACATCCACCAAAATACCCCCAACCCCCCACCTATAAATCATACTACAAATAACAACAAATCCTCAATAACGCATTAACATCGCTGGAAGAGAGAGAGAGATCGCGCGCTCGCGTATATCTCTCATACTGTTGTATTGGTAATGAATTCACATAGTTGTATTTCAGCCCGCCCCCTCCCCCCCCTTCCCCTGTGTCAGATAGAGATCCTACCACACTCCGCACCCTCGCGCTCGCGCCCCTTACTTAAGAGCTAATCAAGAAAATAGATTTTTGAAAAATCAATCGAGTTTTACTTGTAAAAGCATATTTTTAACTCACATTGGGTACTGTTTATAATATATATTTTTATCAAAATTCATCCACTCACGCTCTTCCTCTCTCATTTACTGACTGAATCGATATCCAGTTGTCACAAGTTTGATTCATATAGACCACCCACCTCCCATCCCGCCCTCCCCCCCACGTCCCACCCCCTATCTCACAGACGCTCTCGCTCGCTCGGTGCCCATGAGGATCTCTCACTGTGTGTGTGTGTGTGATACATAAGTACGCCTCTAGGACGCGAGCGAGCACAGGACAAATTGTGTCCACAATGATAAATGGGTAGGACTCTTGTCGTTTAAACATCTTCCATCCCCCCGAACTTGATGATGTTCACCAAGTGTTTGTAATGGATGTGTCTGACCGAGAATTAGATCCGCGTCGCACGCGCTGTGTAGCTCACGCGCATGTAGTGCATTTTGGTTTTAGTTCTCGGTGGCTTGAGCAGATTGCTACTATTCAATTATAACGATCTCGGAAATGAGATGTCAATAGATAACGTGCCGCGCGCTCGCTCCGTGAAATGCCACGAAAGTCCCCTACCCCTCTGTTGAAGAGAAACAGAATGGATGGGGAGTGGTTGTGCAGAATGTGCGACAGCTGTCACTAGGCTCCATGATGGTCGTTTCCAATGTCAGCAACGCTACTCGCGTGTGTTGTGCCCTCTCCGTTATTGTCTCTTGACACGGGTTTTGCGCGCGCAAGTGCGCGTGTATGGGGCTTCTTTGTTTACACCCTTTATCCATACATTCTTTTTCCAGTCTTCAACGCCTTCAATTGCTTACCTAGGACACGCGCAAGAGATAGAACACCTTGTTGGATGTTTGTTGTTTGTTTGTGTGTATTTGTGAGTGTTTAAGTGTCACTCAGCTGTCTTATGTGTGCCCAATCCATATATTAGTCCTGGCATATCTTTACTCTGTCTTGTAATCGCTCTACTATAATCTGCACTAATGGCATCTGCTATTTCTCTCAATACATCTTTCATGGACTGTACTTCCTTGTTGTGTTTTGACTCTCGCGTGATCTCTGAGTCTCTGTGTGAGTATGCATGACCTTCGGAGTGTGCTTGTGCCGATTGGATCATTACGCGATAACTGCATATTTCACGAAGAACCGTCATCCGCCTCATCGATCGCCTAGATTATGATCTCTCAGTGTGATCGGCTGTGAAATTATAGCTGTGATATGGGGACCAGAGAAAACTTTTTCTTGCTTGTAGACGATGCACATGAATCACCTAGAGAGAACAAACATGCTGGTGTCTCTGTACATTATGATCATGCAGTACATTATAGGTAACATTTTCGTACTACGCTCTTCTATTAGTTTATATATAATCTAACATTTATCACTCTCCAGTTTTCTGGTATTTATCGAAGCTCTCTCGTAACCTCTATGTATAGAGTAATATTTTGTCTTGGAATACTTTTGTTGGATGATAGAGAAAATGTACTGTATATGAAAATATGTATGTGCGGGTGGAGTATGATTTGGATACATTTTGGTCAAGAGATGTTATTGAATGGGTATAGTATGGTAACATGTTGTTTGTATGATATGTTTATGCAAATATCATAGAAGAGATATGTGTTGATATTACTATTGGTGTTGATGTGTGTGACTTCTGTATTGTTAACTCTAATATATAAGATCATTGAAAAATCAGGCTGTTCAGTGTTTGAAAAGACTCTATCTGCCTGCGCTCGATAAGTACTAGGATCTCTCAATTGTGAGGGAATTGTAGCAAGTATGTTTGCAACACAAATTGATGAGGGATTAGTGAGAATATGTGTCATGAGAAATTTGAACATCTACGTTCTATTTGTTGTGTGAATTAGCTAATAAGAGTATGTTCGCAGCTCTTATTGGGAATAGTAAACTATCCAGTGTAGTGAGAGATAGAGGATTTGGTGTACGTGAACTCTTTGTTATGTAAGGATGTGAAAGCGCCAAAGATGGGTGAGACTTCCATTGTCCTTTCTTCGTGAGACTCTATAACCCTTTGATAGTTGTATTGCTGTAAGAGACTCCAGCTGTCACTCATAGAGTCCGCTGAAACGTTAAATATGTATCTCAGGTAAAGTGTTGATAGGTGTGTTATTATATAACTCACACCACTGTGTGTTTCTCATAGTTAGAAGTATAGAGGTATATCGCGCTCTCTACCTGTGATATTCTCTTATATGAAGTCATCTAGAAATTAGAAATGGACACTCTCTATGTTGAGTAGCCTCGTCACCAAAAAAACACACAACCCACAACCCCCCCAACCAAACCCATCACGCATTTGTGACAACTCTCGTTTAATCGATATCAGATCACATTTACAAACATCCCTCCCGAGTGTATCTCATTGCTTACAACCGATCTCCAAGATTATTATGCCTTACCAACTCCACATCAATAAATCCCACAAATCACCACCACTCACTCCCATCCTTAAACTCTCAACTGTGATCGAGTCACATAGTGTGTACTAGACATTAAGACGGCAGATGTATAGAATAGTTGTACTCGTGATTTGCGCAAATGTTGAGATCACTAGTCTGTGTTGCTGAGATGTGCTGAGTTTTGTGGGTTACTTTTTCTAGTTTTTTAGTGTATTTTGTGTAGTTTTGTTCTTTTCTTCGCTAAGTTGACATATGTAACGAGTGTGTGATTGTTGTAGTTGCGCTTTGTTGTCGCCCAAGTAATGACTGAGTACAATGTTGCTCATATTGGCTTAGAATGCTCATCTGGTATCAGCTCTGCGAGTGCCACTATTGACATCATGCAGACCTCCAGCGATGCAGCCAACTGGATCGCTTTCTGAAACAGAGTCTGTCTTATCTATGACCGATCCATCACTTGGATGAGCGAGAGTAAATGTGACTTCGTAATAATAAGCCGGCAGTCTAACTCGCAGATAAGTTGCTAGAGTTCGTGAGTAGAGAGACTAGTGATCAATGTCTAATCTTGAGTGATTCAGCTATTTGATCACAAGGAAGTTTCCTTGTAAGAGATAATCGGATAACCGTATGATAGCCATTTTACGGAACGAGAGTTCGCTTGTTATATATGTAATATGCGATATAGTGTCGTATAAGCTGCCCGGTTTGTTGTCTTGATAGTTGCGAAATGCTTGATTCCGTGGTATTCGATCAGAGAGCTATGCTATGGAGCGTAGATAATGCAGGTAATTTCTTGTGATGTGTTGAGGACTAGCGCAGATGTATAGTTATTACTCGAGATGTGGTTCTCATGTCTACTTTAGTTGCACAAGTGCTCTACTGAGGCTGAATAATATCTCGATTGCTCGATGACTAAATGCCCATCCAATTAGCTTAATCTCGGAGCCGTCTAGCCATTGAATGCAGACATCTAAGCCTACGCTACTCTGTGCTGTCTTTACAGCTGCGTCCTGTATAGATTCATCTTTGCAGCCTGTGACCGTTTTGTATACTCGCATCTTAGTTTTAATCTGTTTCTCTAAGTGAAATGTTATCCTATCATAGATAGTGGACTCTAGAGCTCCACCGAGTATGCAGAGAGACGCACGCTGTACTCAAGGCATGCATGCCTCGCCGTCCGTTGAAACAAATGATGTGTAGATTTCCTAAGATTTCGCTCAAACGTCAGAATATACTATTTGGTACACAGTGTCCTATAGGAGATAGTCGCTTGTACCCTCGTGTTCGATGATCTTTAAAGTCTTTTTCACCTCATATCTTGCAAGCCGTACTGAGAGTGTGCCTTGTACAAGTGGCAAAGCGTGTAGACAACCGCTGCACACAAATAGTATCACCTCCCTTCTGATCTTTGTGCATTTAGCTCGTGTCTGGTCCTTAGACTGTTCCAGCTACTGTGTTATAAGTACAAATGAGTGAACATAGTTGTGACACCCACACGTGCAAACTTATCTCCTTCGTTCCCTTCAGCTCTCCCGCATTGGAGTCTGTCAGCGAGTCTGCCTATTCAACACCTGACTCAACACTCTTAATATAAGAACGATAGTAGGGCGAGATCGAGATAGTCCCTCTCTGGCATGTCCACCACCTACACTAGATAGTCCGGACCTCAATTTGCGTCCCACTGATTTCTTGCTTTTTCAACAGATTTACTAACAGCTCGCTCCTTGGAACCGCGATCTTGATAAAATACTTGCCTCTCCTTGAGTTGAGAGACGAGGGGACACGGTGGATCTCAGGTCCTATCTAAAAGCAAAACTCTCTTATCTCCACCTCTCCATTCCCTCGACGCGAATCCACGCTTCGAATCTTCTCGCGTACATTATCTACACTTTTCCATACTTGCACACACTCGTGTCTGCAATCGCTCTTTCTGCGCGTTTGCTAGCTACCCTCTCTCAAATTATCGTCTCTCTCTTACGTAATTATTGACTCTAGTAGAATATCACTCCTAGCGTACTTCATTATCACCGTGCACTGCAAGTTGGGTCACCCTATCTCTTGCTTACTGTTCGTACTTCGCCTTTGGACACTCCCACTATCGGAAGCCTCCCGGAACACGTTACATTCACATCCTACCAGGTCTTCTTAGACGCTGCTTTCTATCCATATTTATGCTTTACTCACGAAGGTAGCTTGTGCTCTCGGAATGATTGGATCAACGAAACCTTCTGGCTGTGCAGCGATAACACCTCTCCTCCTTCAGGTGGACCATTAAGAAATGCCGTTTTCACGTCCATATGATAGATTTGGAATAGATCTAGTGTGCTGCGTAAGCGCAACGAAATCCGAACTGCTTCTAGCGAGAACTAGTGCAAATGATCTTCGAAATCTTACCCTCTTATGAGCATAACCTCTTTGTACAAGTCGTTTTGCTTTGTGCCGAATACATTACAATTTGATCTTCATCCTTCTTGTTCTTCCATTACCACCTTAGCTTTATAATCATCTTGCCAAAATGGTTTGGCTCGACTAGTTCCCAGACTTTTGAGTTCTGTCAAACTGAGAGTTCATCCTGCATTTGCTTTCGTTCCGTGCAGGAATCAGCAATTGACTCCTTAATGTTCTTCGATTCAAACATACTCACAGTGAAGCGCGAACATACACATTTTTAGGTTATATATAAAAAATCAAATAATCAAAAATAAAAAAAACCAAAGAAAAAAGTTAAATACATTGTTCATATAAAAGAAATGAAAATTTCACCATCAATATAATCACTTTCAATTAAGTATTTTCATTAATTAGTTTTCGAACCAAAGATCAAAAACTTACTTTTGTATCTCTCGCGAGGTTCGGTTACCTTTGCAAGTTAAACAAACTACTATGAGGTTATAAGGCGGGTCGTTCCCAAGGAAATGACCTAATGGAGAAAGCGTTTTTAATAGCTTCGCGATTTCCTACTCTCCGCTCTTTGTGCATTTTTTCTCTTTAAAGACGTTAGAGAAGCGAGTTGATTATTAGGTTTAAGTGTCTTATCTCATTTTCCTGTTATTAAGAAATATATTGTGATATACATTTGTTGAAAAAACCAAAGAATAATATAAATAATAGTGTGTGAGGAGTGGCATGTGGAATCATGAGGAAATTGATAGAAAAATTTAGTACAAAATTTTCTTTTACATTTTTAGTGCATGCGCACTCCGTTCTCAATCCGTAATTCTAAACCGTCCAACAACCAAGTCAACCCGATCTTTTGTTGAACCAATTTAATCTGTGGAAACCAACTTTGAAAATCAAGTCCTTACCGTAGATTTTCGATGGCCGATAATCGTACTATGGCTCAGTTGCTCGAAGCACCCACCGAGGGTCACGAGGATGCCATCGTTGTTCCCGAGATCATCGCGGACAACTTTGAGCTTATGCACGGATTGCTTACTCTCGTTCAAAACAAACAATTTTTTTTGGACATGACAAAGAAGACCCTCATGCTCACATTCGATATTTCAACAAGATCATTTCTACGATGAAGTTCCCGAACGTCCCGAGTCACGTCGGTTTTTAAGCTTTGCTTTTTCACATTTTCCTCGTGGGTGCCGCCCAGATTTGGCTTGAAAAAGAGACCCCGTTTGGTCGATTTCACATGGGATGATCTTTGTTTCGTAATTCATCAACAAATTCTTCCGTCCTTTCCAAAACAAAAACAAATCTTCTTGAAATGAAATACGAGATTTCAACAACGAGTTGATGAAACTTTTTACGTTGGCATGGGGACTGATTCTAATGTATCTTCTTGGGCATGCCCGCATCTTGGATTTTCGCAATTACATCAACTCGATAATTCTAGTATGACTTCACTCTACTATGATCAAGATTTCGTTGAAATTTCCGCGCGGGTGGTAATTTTTGGATAAAGATGCCCTCGAGATTGCCTAAGAATCATCGAGGCAATCCAAAGTTCGTTGTAATTACCGTATCAAGCGGTGTTGCCAAAGTGGGTACGAGCAAGCACTTCCACCCCCGGTATTCACGATGTAGCCGCTCTTACACTGATGTTGACGAACTCAAAGATATGATTAAAACTTTGATTCTCGATAACAAAAATCCCAAGCTCCGCGACCGTAAAGTACTGGTGAGGAAAAAATGTGTAACTTGCGGTGGTGCTCATTCTTACCGAAATTGTCCCGCCACCGATGGCAACGTTCATCGTGACAATATTCAAGAATATGTTTCCCAAGCCGCCATGGCTAATTTCAATCAAGGACTCATTACGCGGTTACGTTGCCCGATTGCTAATCAAAATTCGACCTCCCGGTTTTTCCTACGTTCATCAAAACCAAGGGATATAATCAAACGTTACAAACCAATAAATCGGTGGGGAATTATTTCAACCTATGGACCAATCCACCAACGCCCGGTTAATCAAGGACAAATTTATCGACCCCGGGTTAATCAACCTCCAGCTTCCAAGCCCCCCGGCTTACCAAGTTGGATCCTCAAACAAAGGGTGTCAAAAACTGATTTGAGAGCTACGTCAAAGCTAATGATGTCGGTTATGCCAAAAAACATGCAAAGGCCAAATGTCCATTAACGGACCTTGTCACCAAAACGCAAAGTTGCCGCTTTTACTTGAGGCTCGGGTTTTCTTCCAAGCAACACCTTACTAATCCCCGGGGGGAAAGGTATGATTTGAAGGTATTACCACCGAAAGCGGTGTTTGCATATCTATGGACCCATGTTTCTACTACTTATACTTCTCCTCCCTAAAGTAATGGAACGTCGAATTCCGAGGTGACAAAGGACACGGTGCATTACCTATAACTAATGGACAGTACCAAAGATGTCCAACCTCCGGTTGTCCAAGTTCAACCTCATGTACCAAATTCTGAGCCCGTTGTTGCTCCCGTTAGTGCTCCGAGGCCTAACCCAAAACCATAAATTCCATATCCGTATAGACTTAATGACCAAAAGATCCGCGAAAAAGCTAACAATCAAATTGAGAAATTTTACCAAATCTTTCATGATTTGGCATTTTGTAATTAGCTTTCGCTGGATGCTGTAATTTCATCTAAATTTGCTTGACACTTAAGAGTTTTTGATTGGAAACAAAGAAAAATTGATAAGTGAAATGGGCAAGAACTCCGTTTGAATGAGCTATTGTCGGCGATTCTCCTCAAAAAGTTACCCGAAAAATTTGGAGACCCCGGCAAATTTCTCATACCGTGTGATTTTCCCGGAATGGATGAGTGCTTAGCCTTGGCCGGTCTTGGCGCTAGCATAAATCTCATGCCATTATCCGTGTGGAAATGACTTCTCTTTAGGAAACTCACTCTACTTGTATGACTCTTGAACTTGGGACCGTTCGATAAACCCATCCAATCCGTATCGCCGAGAAGTATGTCGAGTAAAACGTAGGAATGTTCAATTCACGGCCGACTTTATGTCACAGACTTTGATGCCGGATCCCGTGTCCCCTAATTCTCGGGAGATCCCTTCTAAAAACCGGACGTGCTTTGATTGATTGTGTACGATGGAGAATTATAGTCTTCGTGTTGGAGTAAGAAGCTGTAACATTCATCCTTGATCAAAACTTCGAGTATTCCTCTATTACGATGGATATGACAGAGAACCGAATCGGACGTTCATTGAAATGGCTTTATGAGGAGTATTCTTAAGAAGTGCTCAGTTTATCCGATGTGATCGCGAGTGGAAAATCTCACTCCTTATTATGACCCGAATCGTTTCTACCTCTTCTACGGGACTCTCACTCACTTCCGGGGATAGAAATGATTTTATTCTCGAGGAAGTCATGACGCTTTTCTCGCTCATGAAGATGATTCCAACTTCACCGAAGTTGATGACTTCTTATTATGACCTGAGGGGGACATTCTTCTTCTTGAAGCATTTCCTTAATGATGATCATCATTACCCCCCTCCACTCAAGGAAATTATTTGCCTGAAAAATTTCGAAAAGTACTTAGTTTGTGAAGCTATAAAATATGATAAATCTTCAATTGATGAATCCTCCGAGGTCGAACTCAAGGAATTACCTCTCATTCTCGAGTACGCATTTTTAGAAGGTGACGACAAGTTACCCCGTCATAATTGCTAAAGATTGAGGGTCGAGGAAAAAAGCGACTTCATAAAGGTTGAAGTCACACAAGCGAGGCATCGCTCTTGGAAACTCTTCGACATCAAGGGGATTAACTCGGAATTTTATACTCAACAGATTCTTATGGAAGAGGACTACAACGGCGGTTTTCAACACCAAAGGCGGGGTGAATCCTAAAGATCTTCGATTGTCATCAAAAAGGGAGGTTGAAAAACTTCTGACGCGGATTAATGTACCCTGATCTCAGATAGTCCTTGGGTAAGCCTCTTACATTGCGTACCGAAAAAGGTGGTTTTACCGTTGTTGAAAATGATGAAAATGATGTTAATTATACTTGATTGGTTTCAGAGATGGCGTGTATGACATTGACTATCGAAAGTTAAATGATAGCCCGTAATGACCACTTTCCACTACTGTTTTATGGAATCAAATGCTCGAGAGATTATCGGGGTAACGAAGTACTATTGTTTTCTAGATGTTCTGGGTTACTTTCAAATTCCCATCGACCCTCATGATCAAGAATAAAAAAAACAACTATTCACGTTTCTGTCCTTACAGAACGTTCGTCCTACGTCGCATGCCATTCGGCTTATGCTTCGCACCGACCGGGCACGTTTCCAAAGGTGTATGATGCTATCTTTCATGTATGATTGAAAAAACGATGGAGTTCTTCATGGGTACGACTTTTTGGTCTTTGGGAATTCATTGGAAATTGCCTTCTCTCGTGTAGACAAGATGCTTAAAAGGTGTGTAAGTGATGACACCAATCTTTGTATAATTTAGGAAAAGAGTCATTTTATGGTTTTAAGGAAGGAATTGTCCTTTTTTTTCCTCGGCCATACAGATTTCCAAAAATGGATTGAGGTCGATAAAGCCAAGTCGATGTGATTTGCTATAAGTTACTCATCCCACACCGTCAAGGGTTAGTTCGGGAGTTTTCTCATTCATGACGGTCTTCTCCAACGGTTCTATTAAGGATTTTTCCCAAAATTATCCCGACAAACTCAGTCTCTTGAGAAAAAATACTCGTTATACTTCTCCAATGAATGTATTCAAGCTTTTGAAACGTTAAAGAAAAAACTTACCGAAGCTCCAATCTTGATAGCCCCCGACTAGGACCTACCCTTTGAGCTTATGTGCGATGCAAGCGACTTTGCCATAGGTTCAGTCTTGGGGCAACATCATGAAAAACACTTTAGGCCTATACACTATGCTAGTAAAACAATAAACGAGGCGGAATCGCATTACACCACGACGGAGAAAGAAATGTTAGCCGTGGTGTATGCCTTCGAAACATTTTGGTCTTACCTCATCATGAACAAAAGCATTATGTATACGGATCACTCCACCCTAAAATATCTCTTTGCTAAAAAAGATTCCAAGGCGAGATTGCTCTAGTGGGTTCTCCTCCTTCAAGAGTTCAAATTCAAAGTAATTGACACAAAAGGAGCCGAGAATCTCGCGGCCGATCATCTTTCCCGATTAGAAAATCCTTATGAAAATGTGCTCGACCCAAAGGAGATAAATGAAACGTTTCCTCTCGAGACACTTAATATGGTGACTTTTTGTGGTGACTCAAGTACCCCGTGGTTTGCCGATTTTGCAAATTACCACGTGGGGAAATTCATTGTTAAAGGGATGTCATCCCAACAAAAGAACAAGTTTTTTAAGGATGTTAAACACTACTTTTAGGACGACCCCTATTTGTTCAAAATATGTGCGGATCAAGTGATCCGGTGGTGTGTTGCGGGCCAAGAAGCTATTGACATCCTCAAAGCTTGCCATAGTGGACCCACCGGGGGACATTACGGTGCCAACTACACCGCCAAGAAAGTTTTTGACTCTGGATTTTATTGGCCCACAATCTATCGAGATGCCCATGACTTGGTCACCCGATGTGACACTTGTCAACGTCAAGGAAAAATTTCGCAACGTGATGAAATGCCTCAAAAATCCATCTAAGTTTGCGAAATCTTTGACGTGTGGGGCATCGATTTCATGGGGCCGTTCCCGTCTTCACGAGGGAACAAGTACATACTCGTGGCTGTCGATTACTTGTCGAAATGGGTTGAAGCGAAAGCGCTCCCCACCAACGACGCCCGAGTTGTTTGTAAATTTCTTAAATCTCTCTTCGCCCGATTCGGT
>BQNB010049975.1:0-41755 GCA_026074375.1 Tanacetum coccineum
GATTTATAAAATAAGAAATTAAAAACTATATGACATGAAAATTATATAAACATTTTCTAGCTTCTTCATATGTTTTGATTTATAAATTTCGATCAACTGTATAAACTAAAAAACATAATGTTATTCTATCGATTTTTTACAATTATTTTTCTGTGAAAACTCATTACTTAAAAAGAAACACCATAAAAATGCTCACTTTGATAAAGCAAGTACTGTATAAAATATCCTCTCAGGCTTATGTTATGGCTTATGTTATTTGTACCCCCCTAAAAAGCCATCCGTACCTCCCATGTTTTTTCCCCTTTTTTTCACTTTTTTTATTTTTATAATTTTGTATATGTTATAAAACTGTGACACGGAAAATACGGACTGAAAAATATAAAGTTTAACAGGTCAAAAGTATGAAACTGTCAAAAATTACGGAACATAAACTAATAAAAAACTGTGTTGCACTGTAAAAAAAGAAATCTTTTGTATCTTTTAGCACTATTCAAAAGGCCAGGAAGTACCAATAGGGGTACCCATCATCTAAAAGTATATAAATTACAAGCTAAAAAAACATGAATTTATCATGTATCTTTATAGCATAAGGTACATCGTTTGTTGTCATCGGTAGTCACCATATACATTTGCTGTCATATGTTATGGAGGAACAACATGCGAATTGTCGACTTAAATTAGATGCATTAGATGCATTCTAATTTATTTTCTAGTTCAAAGTTAAGTGCATATGCATGTTAGCTGTATTTCATCAAGTTCGACGAGTCTTATGTATTTTTCGTCTTCTGTGCGTAAAATGAGACGCTAATACTACTTTACGTTGTTTTCACTTCAAATATCTTTCGAAACTAATTGTGATGCATCTAAATAAATTGAAAATACATCTGAATCAAGTCAATATATCTCAAATGTGTGATTATAATTTTTTTCTACCATTCTTCTCATTTTGAATGTTTCTTATCACACGATCACAACCCATAAAATAGACACATCCTATGTTTATCTTAGAAATGCTAATTATAGTATCTAGCTTTGTATGGAAACTACTAATAAACTAATTGATAGGGTTCGTTTGGTAGGACGTAATGAAATGTTAAATGAATGGAATAAACGACGTAATGGAATAAATGATGTAATGTAATAATTCATTACCCTTATTAATAATGTTTGGTTTGTATGATAGGAAGGAATGCAATCGATAAGAAAAAAAATACTAAAATGTCCATAGTTAATAAGAAGTGTATTTAATGTGGTCAGTTAATGGTGGACTTCTATGTAATTTTGATTACATTACGGACGTAATGAAAAAAAAGGAGAGACCCCCTATGGAATGAAAGTGGTAGTTTTTGATATAATAAGTCATTCATTGTAATGAAGCATTACATTGTATTATTGTAAACAAACAAAATTTTTCCATTCAATCGTAATAACCGTTTCCATTCCAACTTTCATTATATCATACCAAACACTACGATAGTATTTTTTTTTCATGGGCTTGCTACTAGTTAGGCAGATTGGTTTATTGAATAGTGAAAAAAAACCTCAAACCTTTTATATATTACGTAGTATATGAACTTGACGATGATTAATAATTTTTTTCTTTTAACTTACCTGTTTTCTGACTCGATATTGCGAGCCAACTAATCTCAGCGAAACTACCATTTTAGGTAGCCCGGAGTCGACTCAAGTGAACATTCGATGTGTTTCGGTTGTACAACATGATTTATCCCGACAATGAAAAATCCACCAAAAAGTCTTCGGATAGATTTGGGATGTGATTAGATAATGTTAAATCTTTGTTTGGAAGTAAGAAATTGTTAACGTTTATTGTATTTTAAAATATAAAGTCTCGAGGTATAAAGTATAAGGGGTTAGGCTTTGGTTCCATCGAGAAGGTTTTGAGATTAAGAAGATTGAGAAGAAATCCTAGCCATTCAATTAAATTAATTTTGAATCATTTAATAATGCATTTAACATAATAAAAAGGGTAAATAAGTAATTAGATGTAGCAAACTTTTAATTGAATATTGAAAACTTCTACAAACTTGGGCTTCAAATTTCATAACTGGTAAACTACCATTAATTTCACATTAATGTTTTTGTTTTACTTTTTTTAGTCAATCACAATTTCTTTTATTTATGATAGATTATCAATAATATATTTTTAACAAGTTGAAGATTTACAATGAACATTTAATGGGTTTTTTTTTTCTTTTTCTTTCTTTACATTGACTTTTTTTCTTTTTGACCTTCTTTTTTCTCAAAAACTTTTTAAAATAAAACTTTACTATTCTTTTCCGAATAAACCCTCTCGGCAGATGTTTGAGTCACCCGGTTCCCCCCCCCAACACTATGTTTTTTTTTGACGAATAAAGCCTTTAAGTTTCCTCAAACATCGCGCTCCGTTTCCTCAAACCTCGCGCTCCGCTAATCGTCCCGTTCTTTTTTTTCCTAAAAAAATTTTTAAAATAAAATTTTCCTTTTTTTTTCTCGGAATACCCTCTCGCACTGTTTTAGTTATCGGTCTGTTTTTTTATGAATATTTTTTATTTAACAGTTAGTTTTTTTTTCCTTTTTTTTCTCAAAAAGTTTTTAAAATTAAACTTCCTTTTCTTCCCTCGGAATACCCTCTCGCACTGTTTGAGTCATCGGTCTGTTTTTTTTATGAATAAAACTTTAAGTTTTCTCAAACCTCGCGCTCCGCTAATCGTCCCGTTATTTTTTTTCTCAAAAAAATTTTAAAATAAAATTTTTCTTTTTTTCCCTCGGAATACCCTCTCGCATGCATTAAATGGCCTTTTGCATTTAGTGTGCATTAAATGCACCGGGTTGACCGGGGTGCATTTAATATGCCGGCTCAACCCTACCCGGTCCGATCGGTTTTTTTTTTAAATACTCTCTCGCACTTTTTTAGTCATCGGTCTGTTTTTTTTATGAATGTCCGAACATTTTAAATTTTTTTTTTTAAATTGTTTTTTTGCTTTTTTTTTCAAAATATTCACTCGCACTTTCTGAGTTATCGGTATTGTCGGGTCGACCCGACCCAGTCCGCCCCGACCCGTTCCTTTTTTTATTTACGAAATAGCCCCTCAAATATTTACGAAATACCCCCTCGCACTATGTGTTAAATTACGAAAACTACCCTCATTTTAATTTTTTTTATAAAATACCCCTTTCCCCACTAGCGGTCGACCGTTAGTTTTTTTTTAGAATGCACCAAAACAGTGCTTTAAATCGGTCGTTGCTTAACGACCGTTAATTTTTTTTTTTACAAAAATATACCTTCTAACACGTCCAACCGAAAACACCGGCCGCCAAACATCCCGTAGCGGAGCGCGGGTGAGCCTAACTTGTTTTGTAACAAGTTGAAGATTTACAATGAATCAAACAAGCAAGATTATCCGCGCGTTGCTGCGGGCGTTAATTTTTCGCGCATTGTTGCGGGACGTTAAGTGGCGAATTCCTTACGGTAATCATTTTTGAATGACTTTACTCCAACAGAGATTTTAGGAGGTTTATGAGATACAGTTATGGAAAGAAGTTTCCGATATATAGAGCTGTGGAGGTCGTCTATCCCACTGTTTGAAGAAGGTATTTCATTAGTATACATCTCTCAATGAGTCAACAATAGATGTAATAATGTATAGTCATATATAGATGCGAAGTCGTCAAACCAAAATTCATATTTTGTTGGGTTTTGCTAAACTCTGCCGACCGGGCAGAGGTTAAGATGTATTTTTGTAACTACAAGCAAGATTATCCGCGCGTTGCTGCGGGCGTTAATTTTTCGCGCGTTAATTTTTTATTTTTTATTTTTTTTATTTTTATTTGTTTTTTCGCGCGTTTTTTTATGTTTAATAGTGTAAGTTTATTTTTTCTTGCACGTTACTGCGGGGCGTTAATTTTTCGTGCGTTGTTGCGTGTCATTAATTATTTTTTTTCCTTTAATTTTGTGCGAGTTTATTTTGTCTTAATTCTTTTTTTTTTCCTTTAATTTTGTGCGAGTTTATTTTGTCGGTCTCATATTTAATAGTGCGGGTTTACTTTTTCAGTATCGTGTTAAGTAGTTTTTTTTATGGTCTTACGCGTTGTTGCGTCGCGTTAAAATTTTATTTTTTTTATTTTTTATTTTTTTGCGAAATTTTTTTTTGGTCTCATGGTGTAAAATGACACTGTTTAAGTCAATTCGGAAATGTTACCGCGGGTATTTTTTTTATCTGAATGCGTCGGTACTTTTATAACATTTTTTTCCTCCCTATTTTGTGCCGATAATTTTTTTTTTTTTTTTAAAACTTATTGGGCCGGGCCAAATTTTTGGGCTTCTTTTTGGCCCAGCACTGTAACAGTGCTGCAGTGCTTAAAATGAATAGTGCACATAGGTCAATAAACCATTAATTCTTTTTTTTTCCTTTAATTTTGTGCGAGTTTATTTTGTCGGTCTCATATTTAATAGTGCGGGTTTACTTTTTCAGTATCGTGTTTAGTAGTTTTTTTTATGGTCTTACGCGTTGTTGCGTCGCGTTAAAATTTTATTTTTTTTATTTTTTATTTTTTTTGCGAAGTTTTTTTTTGGTCTCATGGTGTAAAATGACACTGTTTAAGTCAATTCGAAAATGTTACCGCGGATATTTTTTTATCTGAATGCGTCGGTACTTTTGTAACATTTTTTTCCTCCCTAATTTGTGCCGGCAAATTTTTTTTTCTTAAAAAAAAAAAAACTAATTGGGCCGGCCCAAATTTTTGGGCTAAATTTTTTGGGCTTTTTTGGCCCAGCACTGTAGCACTGTAGCAACAGTGATTAAGATGAACAGTGATAGGGGTAAAAACGGGGTCGTTTTGATTCTAAAATGTGTAAGTGTATAATTAACCAATATTGAATCATATATAAGATATTTTTATGAATCATGTATAATTATAAATCATTCAATTGATGAATCATTAACGTCTCTGAGTTTTGTTTCATTAAAATATTGTAGTTAAAATACATGTATTTAGTGAATCATTGGTTTTTGAATCTTTTGATAAGCTAATTTAATATATAGCGAATCGTTGATGCTATTTTATATTTTTTTGATCACTGATTCAAAACTAGTGAATCATTAATAACAAGCAAAATTATCCGCGCGTTGCTGCGGGGCGGGGGGTTTTTTTTAATTGGTGTCGACAATTATTTTTTTTTAGTTTTTTTTTTCCTGGTTTTTTTTATCAAGCAAAATAGCCCGCGCGTTGTGGCTGAGCCTCATGTTTAATACTCCATCCGTCCCAAAATTATTGTCCCCCGACATAAAACACACAGTTTAAGAAAAGCGCATTTATTACTGCATTCTCTTTCTTACTTTTTGACAGATTGACAGTTTTACCCTTAGGTAATTAATTTAAGTCTTCTTTAAAGTTTGTAATAATAATTTCAAACAAAGGTAATATAGTAAACTTGATCAAACTTCCCTATCTATTTTTAGTAGCGGACAATTAAATTGAGACATCCCAAAAAGGAAACGTGGACAATAAAAATGGAACGGAGGGAGTAGTTTTTTTATATGGGCTTATGTGTTGGGCCTCATGTCGCGGGTATTTTTTTATCTGAATAAATCATTATTTTGTAATTTTTTTTTATATTTTGTGCCGAGCAAATTTTTTTTTATATTGGTTTATTTTTTCGGTCTCATGTTTAATAGTTTGTTTTTTTATATGGGCTTATGTGTTGGGCCTCATGTCGCGGGTATTTTTTTTATCATATTTAATAGTTTTTTTTTTTATATGGGCTTATGTGTTGGGCCTCATGTCGCGGGTATTTTTTTTATCTGAATAAATCAGTACTTTTGTAAATTTTTTTTCCTATTTTGGCTCGAGGAATTTTTTATGTTACCTAATTTTAAATAAAAAAAAAAGTTAAATGGGCCGGCCCAAACTGGAAGCCCAGTGGGCCGACCACTGTAGCACGCCCTCCAAAAACGACATCGTTTCGAATGGGTTTTGAATATAAGTATAATATCAAGTTTTTTAGGCTATTATTTATAAATATGTAAAGTTATACGAGTGGAGTAAATAAAAATCCAAAATTGTATATGTACAATATTTTGAATCATTACAAAAAAATTGAATCAATATTTCACAACGGTAACTTAACGAGATACCAACATTGCTCCAATCACAATAACGCTATGTTCTTATGATTCATTATCAACAAAATGGTTCAAATTCATTATTAACTCATGGTTATCGAAAATCAATTTTCACTTTGATTGTGTCACACGTAACATGATTTAAGGAAAATCTATATAATGACAAAGATTAAAAAATAGATAGTAAGAAATGGTTATAAGAGCACAGAGAGTCTCGTGCCATAGGCTCGTGCCATAGAGAAAAAGTAAGGAAAATGGAGTTTGGCACCAGATTTTGTATGGCACCGGAATTCAGTGGAGTGGTAAGCCATAGCCAAAACTCGTGCCATAGGGCTAGTTTTTCAAAAAAAAAAAATAAAGAAATAAAGAAAGCTATGGCTTCGGCTGTTAGCTAACAGCCGAGAGGCCTTGGCACGAACCATGGAGTGGTGAGCCATAGCCAAAACTCATGCCATGGCATGGCACGAAGCTAACAGCCAACCATTCCTCAAGCTCTAACAAAAAGAAATTGTGAAGGCATCCAATTGGGAATCTCAAACTATAATACTGTTCACCACAAATTGTGTGAATACGTACTTGAATGTTGAACAAATAAATAAAATGAATCACGAGCAATTAAAGATAAACAAGTCACGTAATAAATTAGTAAACAAGCTAAATTACCCGCGCGTTGCTGCGGGGTGAGTTTTTTTAGTATTATGGTTTATAATATTTTTTTTGTTTTTAGTTATTGTAAAGTGGCTGCTGAGTTTCCTACTCTTGGGGCGTTGGCGTATTTTAAAGAACTTGGATCTGAGGAAGCGTTTGCGGAAGACATGCGGGAGTATTGTTATTTGGTGAAAAAGGCTATGGAAAAAAGAAGTCAGTTGATGTCAGAGTTAGGAAAGCTTGCAGTTAGCGAGGGGGCGGCAGGATATTTGGAAACTTTGAAACAGAGGCAGAACAGGGATACGCATTAGATGCAGCTTGCGGTGGACAAACTGGATGTTGTTTAGATAATGATGTCTATGGTGGTTTGGTTCTATGTTTAGACTTTTATGCAGGGTAGTTTACTTGGGATTGTATATAGTAGATTAAGGGGGTTTGTTTAGGTCTTTTGCTATAATAGGCATCTAGTAGTATGTTTAGGTTTTATGTTTTTTGTTTTAGTGTTTAAGCCATGTATGTTGGTATGGTGTATGATTTGTATGGAATGTTTGATGAAGTAGTAACGTATAAAAGTTTGGGTTAGTTATGTTGTGTTGCTTTTCCTTTGTCTATTGATTATTGCTTTATTGATAATGACATCTTTAGTAAAGTTTTTTGGGTAAAATTGGTGTTAAGTACACCTTGGTTGCGTCGTTTATGTTTTTGCTAGCAGAAGGAGTATTTCTACGGTTACATAGTAGCGTATTACTTTACAGACATATGTTTGTAACTACTTTTAGCTGATTTTCATGAGACAAAAGTTAGTTCAGTACCATCTAGTTCTCTTGCCTTGGTTTTTTCTGTTGGGGTTGTGCGTCTTGGAACAGTCCACGTTTTGCTGTTTTGTTTTTTGCTTCAGAGTCTTCAGCTACTGCTTGCATATTATTTTTAGCAGAGGAGGTTGTTTCTGTGGTTTCTGCTGTTTGGTCACTGTGACTGGATGGTTCTTCTAGAATTTCTGCTAGAGGAGAACTTACGGCTTTTGTAGATGGTAATGCGAGCAATGGTTCTGTAACAGGCTTGAAAACAGCATCTAAGGTAATGTTTGGGTTTCCTGGTTTTGCTTTTTTGCCAAAATGGTACCGTGTGCACAGAAAACGCGAAATCCTGTAGGCATTATTAAGCTGTAGCAGCTCATCAAAATGGTCTGTATCTTTTAGGTCCATATTGGCTTGTATAGCATTTCCCTGTAATTTTTTAAAACAAAAAGTTATCCATTTATAATCAATGTTTATATTATAAGAAATTATATATTAAATATGGCAAGAGATTGTACCTGTTTGTCTAGCAATATGGCGCAAAAGTTTGATGCTACTTGTGTTTTGACATTTTTTGCTACCCATTTTCGATAAACCCGTATTTCAATTGTTTGGCCAGTCTGTGTTGGTTTTATGTCTGCTAAGCTAATGGCATTTGCTTCAACCAAAGGCAACTTTCCTTTATCTACTGGAGCTGGACTTGGGCTATTGGCTTGTGACATTGGGCTGAAGTGCATGTAGTAAATGGTGTTAGGCAAATAAAAAACTACAAATTATGATACAGAAGATAATATCTATGCATAAACATATAGAATATTCACTTATTATAAGCAAATAGCAATTTAAACAATGAATATACTAATGGATATACACATGTATATATCTAAGGCTAAAATTCAATAGAACCTGTGGTATTGCTATTGTAGCTAAGAAATCCCTGTATACTATGTTTTTTGTCGTATTCCTTGGTTCATTTCTTTCGTGCTTGATAAGTATTTTGAGACCTTCAGGAGATGTTGCTCTTGATAAAGCTACATAAAGTTGGCCATGTGAAAAAACAGGTTCAGGGAGGAAAACACCTATTCGTTCTAAGGATTGGCCTTGGCTTTTGTTGATAGTCATGGCGTAGCAGAGTTTTACAGGGAATTGCTTTCTTTTAAATATAAATGGCATCTGCAAATCACGATTAATCAATGGAATGCGTGGAAGGAAAACTTTTTCTGATATCCGTGTTCCAGTAATTATAATGAAAATAAGGATTATAATGTATTGGCATACCTCCATATTTTTTTACTCCACCATTAAGCTGAACTGAGCGCCAATGATAACAGGCTTTGCATCTTAGCATATTCATAGATATCAACATTTCTCCGCCTTGTCCAACCCCATAATAGGAAGGGAAACTTTATATGCATTGTATATAGAATAGAGGTTTCGAAATTAGATATATTTTTAAAATAAGGTATAAGCAAATGTAAAATACACTTACTCTAATTTTGGATATCAATTATACGCCTTGTACGTCTGCTTGTCATTGCATTCCCGCTGATAATGGGATTGCTTATGCGATAGATACAGCCGATATAATCTGTAGATAAGTACATTTATTAAAAAAAATTCCATAGAGGTTTGTTTTTGTATAGCGGAAAAAGGTACCTATTAATGGTGCTCCACTTATGTTAGCGCGTTCATTGACTTCATTGTAAGCTATAAAATTGAAGTGGTGTTCAGGAAAATCAGTGTTAAAAATTGGGATGATGCTAGTGTATCTTCCAAAGACTAAAGTTGTTTCATTAGGAAGTGTGCGATCCCATATTTTTGTTCGTCTGCACAGAAAACGCGAAATCCTGTAGGCATTATTAAGCTGTAGCAGCTCATCAAAATGGTCTGTATCTTTTAGGTCCATATTGGCTTAGTGATAAACATTTCCCTGTAATTTTTTAAAAACAACAGTTTTATCCAATTACATCAATGTTTTATATTATAAGAAATTATATATTAAATATGGCAAGAGATTGTACCTGTTTGTCTAGCAATATGGCGCAAAAGTTTGATGCTACTTGTGTTTTGACATTTTTGCTTACCCATTTTCGATAAACCCGTATATTTCAATGGTTTGGTCCCTAGTCTCTGTTGGTTTTATATCTGCTAAGCTAATGGCATTTGCTTCAACCAAAGGCAACTTTCCTTTATCTACTGGAGCTGGACTTGGGCTATTGGCTTGTGACATTAGGCTGAAGTGCATGTAGTAAATGGTGTTAGGCAAATAAAAAACTATAAATTATGATACATAAGATAATATATATGCATAAACATATAGAATATTCACTTATTATAAGCAAAATAATCAATTTAAACTATGAATAAACTAAAGGATATACACATGTAATAGATCTAAGAGCTAAAATTCCATAGAAACCTGTGGTATTGCTATTGTAGCAAAGAAATCCATGTATCACTATGTTTTTGTCGTATCACCTTGTTTATTTCTTCGTGCTTGATAAGAATTTTTGAAGACCTCAGGAGAATGTTGCTCTTTGAATAAACGACATAAAATGGCCATGTGAAAAAAAAACGGTTCAAGAGAAAACACCTATACGCTCTAAGGATCGGCCTTGGCTTTTGTTGATAGTCATCGGCGTAGCATGAGTTTTACAAAGAATTTGCTTTACTTTAAATATAAATGCATCCTCAATCACGATTAATCAATGGAATGCGTGGAAGGAAAACTTTTTCTGATATCCGTGTTCCAGTAATTATATGTGCTTCAATGACTTTCTTCAAGAGTTGTGTAACAATTAGCCGAGTTCCGTTGCAAAGGCCGCCAGATATATTAAGATTGCGTAGGAGTATAATTGGTGCGCCTACTTTCAGCTCTAGCCTGTGCGGTGGGAATCCAGAAAAATTCAGCGAATTTAAGTATTCAGTTGGGTATAAAAGCTCTGTTTCACCTCCATCATTCCCGTGCGGCATTGCTTCATCTGAACTTAGGTATATATGTTGTTGCTGATTGACTAAGCTAAGCACGTGTGCGTTTATTATGTCTGCACTTTCATTTTTTGGACAAACAATGGCTTTCTTCTGCAAATCTCTTGGCGTTGGTCTTTGGAGTGTTTTGTCATCGTAGATAAAGTTTATCAGATTTGTAAGTGCAGCATCAGAATCTGGAATACAGAACTCGCTGGGGATATCAACGTTAAATGTATTTTGACTGTCTGTTTCATCCGGATCACCTATAATACCGTCGCCAATATTTAAAAGCCATGTTGAGAAGTTTTGAATACGGGCTTTTTTAGCTTTTGTAATTTCTGACCGGTGCAACCGCATATTCTGCCTTAGTGTGTGTATCTTAAAGTTTGGCCAGAGGTATGATGATGTGAGTGAAGCATCGACGGTTTCTGTTTTTGAGCCTTTTTTTTACGGGTAGGGTTTGTCTAAAATCACCTCCAAGCATAATACTTTTGCCTCCAAACAAAATATTTGGGGTGTTTAAAATATCCCTAAGGCTGTGGTCCAGTGCTTCAAAGCAACGACGATCATTCATTGGGGCCTCATCCCAAATTATAAGATCAGTTTGCTTTAACAAATCAGCAAGTTGACTCTTCTTTTTGATATTACATATACACTCGTCTTTTAAATTTAGTGGAATCTGAAAGCGTGAGTGTGCAGTCCTACCTGATGGTAATAATAATGCTGCAATACCTGAAGCAGAACTTTTTTTTTTATTTTTTTTTTTTTTTTTTTTTTTTTTTTTTTTAGGACAATTTTTTCTTGTAACCGTAGAGTAGTTGTAATGGCTTTCCAAAGAAACGTCTTTCCTGTTCCACCATGGCCATATACAAATATAAGCTTTTGTATATTGCACTTTACTGCACAGGTCATTTCATCAAATATTAACTTTTGCTCTTCATTGAGTCTTGGAATTAGGAAATTATTTTCTTCAAGTAAAAGTTCTGGGTTGTAATTTGTTTCTTCCATTAGTAATCTATTTTGTAGCAGAAATAAGACATCTTCTGGAGGTGACGGCAGCCCAAAATCTTTGAGTGATTTGGAATAGGAATTTAGCATAACTTCAAGATCAGAAAGGAGGCTTGCTTTCAGTTTTTTTTCATTTTTTTCTATTTCCGATATTCGAAGAGTCTGCGAGAGTTTCCGAGGGATATCATCAGACAGATCTTTCCACACTTTCTGCCACAATTTCATAGGCTCTGAGACATTGCAAAAGATAAGAATATAGACAAATAATTTTCTTAATTCTGATGATGTGGCAAACAGCGCTGCTTCTTGAAATGCGATTACCCATTCTTCATCACCGCCGAGGAGGCCAAGGGCTTGACACGCTGCTTTATTTGTTTGGTATATGGTACCATTGACTTTCCGTATATCTAGAAATGATTTGCATCCTTTCTGATGGCATAATAAGATTCGCTCATAGAATAGATCGCCCGCACTCGGATGTATGTATATTAAACGCCCAATGGAAGGTTTGTTCATGTATCGCCTTCGCTGCCAATATTTGTCAGTTGCGTGCCAAGCATATTCTGATGGGAAATTCAGATAGGTGAGGTGGTGGCCATCAATGTTGTGTTTATTGTATTCTAGCCATTCGGTTAAGGTTGTTTTTTTTTCATTGGATTTGTGACTATTGACTGTAGATCGTCTTTGCTTCGGAATGTTATTATTTGGCCATGTTCACCTAGGTGTACGGCCAAATTTTAACAGGCGGTTGCGATAATGTATAGGAAAATCAAAGATTCTCCAACATGCTTCATGTGGGCCAATGTACCTTGCTTCTACATAGTTTTTTATTTCATCGATTTGAATATTACGCACGTTGCTTGTAGAAGGAGCATCACTTGTTGGCGTTGTTACATTGGCAATAACACGGTCTGTTCCTTTTGATATATATTTAAACAGATACTTTATTAGCATGTTCCACCCACAATATTCTACATTTATATGCGCATAATATCTCATACACAAAGTTCTGTTATAGGGAACGACGTACCGATTATCTAGCCAAACATTTTGCCTTTGTGTTTCAATTCCAATGTCATCGTTCGAACCGAATAGTTCACAAATCCATCTTTGTCAATGTATGTTTTGTTGCAGTAAGGCTTTGGGAAATTGCGGTTGCATATGCCACCATCCTTCATGCATGATGCATTTTTATTTGCATATCCACATGGCCCATGTACCATGAGGTCAGAAATAACTGCATATGCATCAGCGTCCGTTATTGGATTTGGGAATTCTGCGGAAATGTACTTGTCAACATCAACGTCTTGTTGTACTTTTGAAGAAGCATCTATCCATAGTAGTGAGTGGCAATGTGGAAGACCGCGTTTTTGGAACTCTATTGTGTATAAAACTGTATATGGCATGTAGGGAAGAAAAAAAGAAACAAAAAATATTAATCCTTCTATGTAGTTATACATAATGAAACAAAGGAACATGCATGAATATCAGGGTACTATATTAGCAAATACATACCTGCTGTTACATTACCAAAATTCTTTGAAATCCAACAAAAGTTAAGTAGTCACGTACTATTTGTCAAAAAATGCTGGCCACAAAATCAGACTCGATTCAGCACTTGTTAGCTGTGGGAAAGGTTTCATAAATTCCTTCAATTTCAGGTTCAGGCCATTTATGCGTTCAAGTAAAAGGTAATAAAAAATGAAAGGGTGCTTCCATTACCGCAGATTGCGAGTGCATCAAGGTAATGAGCATACATATATCGGGGGCCACCCGTAAAAGAATCAGTTAGTACAACCCGTAAACCCAAGTCACTCCCATCACGATCACCCCGCATAATTGCGTCGTATATACCAGAAAGGTATTCATTTCTTATGTCATTTTGTTTTTGTCGAATGTAATCAAGGCGAGTTTGTTCAATAGCACAATATGCAGTAACTACATACTGCTGAAATAGTTTCCCGCCTCGAAGTAATAAGCTGTAATGATTAAGGCGATCATGTATTTGATACGAATAATACATGTTCATTGACATTCGCTTATTGGCCTTTGTGGATTGCCCTGCTACATTTGCCAATTTCATATCCTTTTGGTATCCATCCTCACCATAGACAAATAACAATGGAAATTGAAGAGACATGTAACATGGATGTAGCTTGCTAACACGTTGAGGAAAGCGTGAATGTTCTTCTACAATAAGGTCAAAATCATTTTCTGTAGGAAATGATTTCGCCAAATGACTACGCACCAATAGTTTCAGGCGTTGGCAATTCGTATTGGCGCGTTCCTATCACATTATAGAGTCTGACTTTAAATTCTGGTATGTTAGCATCCATGTATTTGTTGCGTGCTGTCCGAAACAACTGAACTAAAGCATTGTGATTGTCTAAGAATTCTATCAGACCTTCAACAATTTCCTTCTTTAGTCCTGGTTCATCTTTGTTAGCAAAATGGGACATTCGATTGTTTGCTTCATTAGTTGTGTCATATATATACAGTTGCAAAAATCTTGGCTGCTGGCCTTCATCTGGACACATTGATCCTATCCAATGATAAATCTGGCCTGATAACTCGATAAAACAAATGACCTTTGCAATATTTATTGAGCTGTCAACGTTAGCTCCGAGTGATGTCATGCTGAACATCTGATTGTATGCGCGTATGTTATCCATGAAATGTGCATCTTTGTATAATTCTTTAATATATTGTGGATATTCTGGAGGAGGTCATAAAATTGTACGCCCTCCGTAACAACATTTATTGTATACAAAGTTAGCACCATATGATGCAGAGGCAACTTTTTCACATTCCCAAAAGATAGCCCCACAATGACGACATACACATGTGCATTGGCCCAAGTGGTTATACTGTGGAGGTATCCCTGTCAGCCAAAAGCATATATAAAATGTTAATATTTTTCTTTTCTGGAAACAACTATTAGTATTAAAATGTACCAGTTTCTTACTGTTTAATACTGAAACAGACTCTTTGTTTAAGTATTGTGTACCAACAGGATCTGTGTGTAATATGCGCAACGACAGTACCTAAAAGTAAAACCTGGACTAGTAACTAATCAACAGTAGATTAGTAAGGTATGTTGATAAGTTACTTACGCCGATTTGCTATGGTTTCACGTTTAGGGCAATCACTCTGACAATTATTTGTTTTTTGGCTTTGGTTAATCAGTGTGTGCTTGCGCCGTCGTGGATTTTTTTGTTCCTCTAACATAACAGTATTGCTACAGGCATTTTCAGTTTTGTTTTCCAATAGCTTTTGTTTTTGACAACAACTATTGTCAATTATTATTTCTGCAAACCAAAGTATTTGGTTATTATTAATAGAATAACTATGCTGCATAAAGATAAAGCAGAAAGCAAATCATAAAATAAACGTACGTTTGGTGCTGTTATTCAGTCTTCGTGATTGATAATGGCCGCCAGAATATGGGTTTTTCCTTTTTTGGGATTTGTTTTTTTCCATCGCTGATAAGAACAAATGGTATGAGTATGTGGCATGAATAAAAGTGATTGTCTTTGTTTAATAATCAAATATGCATGTAATACAGTTACATACCTAATATTTCAGATGGGTGCAGAGTGTATGGATCAATGATACCAAAGTCTGTAGATGTGGAAATGAAATATTAGCCGTTCTATAAATGCATTTCCAATTAATCTTAAGCATATAAGTTTAAACATACTTACATGTTCCTATTTCAGCCTTGCTGTTTCCTATGTTTGTAGCAAGATTAACGTGAGCACGTTCATCAGTAGATTGCTGCTTATGTGATTGCTCTTGGTTGGTATAATCCTCAACAGCCAATAACTTAATGTCATTTTTATGTTCATTAGCATCAGCCAAGACATGTGAA
Source organism: Tanacetum coccineum (assembly GCA_026074375.1). Taxonomy (NCBI): domain Eukaryota; kingdom Viridiplantae; phylum Streptophyta; class Magnoliopsida; order Asterales; family Asteraceae; genus Tanacetum; species Tanacetum coccineum. The sequence continues at coordinate 15,417 of BQNB010049975.1, forward strand.
CCATGATATAGAGCCAGCAGATTTCACCCGTGTGCCTTTGGCGAAGAGTTCAAACGATACGTTTTTTTCGTATTTGATTATTTACATCCAAAAATGCGTGGTTGATGTCTTGACCGCATCTTTTCGATGCCATCCCTTTTATCGCATTCCTGTTCGTAAATGCGCAAGGTAATTTCCTTTTGGTTGGCCTATTCTTAGTTTTCATTGCTAATGACTTTCGCTAATAATTAAGTATACATATGGGAATTTATATGTCCACAGCAAATTAGCTATAGTTTATGGGCGATAACATAGATGAACCACTTAAATGCGAAATCATATAAGCAAATGCAATAAATACTATAGCAAAACGATAAACAATAGTTGTGTCTATGTTATAAGCAAGTAATTCCTACACATGGAAGCATTTGACATGCATATATATAACTAAGCAAAAAATTTCAAACCCTAACATAAGCAAAAGCGGAGAAGTTTTGACGGATATATAAGTTTGAATTATAATGAAAAACAAAAAAATATAGCAGAAAGTAAACCTGGTTTGTGCGATGTACCTAAGCCTCGTTCGAAAAGAAGACGATGCGATTCAGTCTACACCGATTCTAGAAGACGTAACACCTTGAACGAATAAACCAAAGAAACAAATATCTGGCAACACAGGACAAAATACTTATATGGATGACTAAAGGATACGGGCCGGTGTATGTAAGCTGGACTTAATGCATTGGATTGGGCCATGAGCAGTAGCGAATTTGAACAGTATTTATGTGGGCGAAAACGACGTCGTATTAGAGTTCTTTTGATTAAATATAAATATGTTCGGTGCAATTTTAGATTCATCAAAAGCATATTTAAATGATAGTGAACGACAAAGAAGAAAATGGGATCGAAAATTAAGTCTTTCATATAGTATTAATTTGTAGGAGATGCAATGAATTAATATTAATGAGGTTTTAAAAAGAAAGAGAATGTAGTTTAAAATTTTTCCATCATGCCCTTGATTTAATTTAATGAGATAAATGGCTTGGATTGTTTCTCATTCTCCTCAATCTAAAACTCTTCTCAATCGATCCGGACTCTAAGGGGTTATTTGTTTATTTTTAAAAGTTATAATAAAAATTGTAAATTTATAAATTTACACTTTTAATTCTATGTAATTTATTTAAAATTAAACCACTAAAGTTTTATTAATTATCTCCTCTTTTTTTAAGTTTTTGTTTTCACAAATTTGACACATATATTTTTATGTGTTTTTTCCATCATATTTTTCTAACAAAAATTTTCAATTTTGACCAAATTTATTCAATTTTGACTTTTTATTGACCAATTAGTTCGCACGATTTTGCTTACGTGACAAAATTAAGCATTCTGATTAGTCTAATCTGATAAAAAACTCTAAAGTGATGTAATTCTTTTATTATATAAAAATAAATATAAAAGATGATTGTCGGTTCAAATATTAATTTTTGAAAAAAACTTATCTAATTAGCTATTATTCTGTTTTACTAATTAGTATACGTAAGATAATTGACGAATAAAACTTGTAAATACTTTGTTTCTCTTTAAAAATAACTCTTACAATCCAAGCCAACCATCAACATAATATCAAATTTCAAGTTGCCTGATAGGGACTACTTGAGGTAGTCAATCTCCAAGCAAAAGATTAAGAACACAATACTAATACTACTAACTTTTCTAATTCATTTTCTTCTCTGATACTGTTCCATATGAAAAAGTCTTAATACTAAAAATACAATGCACGATCTCCTAAACTTTAGGAACAAAACTAACAAAATAAACATGGGCTAATGCATGAAGTAGTGGTCCACTTCTCTTCCTAAATGCATGCAATTACTTATAAACGTGGATGGAAACTAAGTAAATGATTTGGTCTGGCCTTAAACTTCAAGCACATATCAATACTTCGCTCCTCAAAACGAGTCTTGTCCTTAGGACTCATGATTGCGTAACTCGGTTCCTGCAACTTCTAAGGAGGGTCGTGCCCAGATTTGAGAAAAACAAAGGCAGGTGGTTTGCACCGGTGTCCCGCAAAGTAATTCAACAGCTTCTTGAAACAAAGATTGTCAACACGTCTTTGTGTCATCTCCATGGGGCTTAAACACTTAATCATATGTGTAGTGGAAACTGGGACAAGAGACTTTATCATGGGTGACCTTTTCAGTGGCGATTTGATGTCGGTAAAATGAGAGGAGGTTTCGTTGACTTCAGTTGTGGTCTTGGTGTGGTCGGTTTTGGTGTGATCATTGGACTCATTTGTAATGATGGTTGTAGTAACCTTGGTGGTGGTGGTGGTGATTTGGGTTGTGTGTTGTTGTGAGACGGCTTTGAATACGGCAGTGAACGAGTAAAGGCGTCAACCATCGTAGCTAGTTCATCCACTAGAGCAACCATTTCTTCCAAGACATCTCATGAGTAGTGACGGGTTGGAGGCATTTGAGTAAGGCCTATAGGGCGAGAATGTATGCTGTTATCGATTGGAGGCATAAGTAAGATGAATGAAAGCACCAAAGTGATAGGGACTACTTGAGGTAGTCAATCTCCAAGCAAAAGATTAAGAACAGAATACTAATACTACTAACTTTTCTAATTCATTTTCTTCTCTGATATTGTTCCATATGACAAAGACTTGAATACTAAAAATACAATGCATGATCTCCTAAACTTTAGGAACAAAACTAACAAAATAAACATGGGCTAATGCATGAAGTAGCGGTCCACTTCTCTTCTTAAATGCATGCAATTACTTATAAACGTGGATGGAAACTAAGTAAATGACTTGGTCTGGTCTTAAACTTCAAGCACGTATCATTGCCAATATGCTATACGCCCCCACCATATAACGAAGTGAAATATCCTACCTTCACCCGATGTTGGAAAAGAAATTTGATACAAGTAAACTTCTACTACAATAGTTAGCTCTAAAGACATAAAGAATCACTTTTAGATTGTATAAATAAGTAACAGAATCAATCATGTATCAAATCTTCTACCATCCAAATTCTGTTAATTAAAATTCAATCAATTATCACACCGGCCCTATTCCATCCCCACAATGATTATATATGTAACTTAATTTACAATAAAACTGAAGAGCTACATTAGTCTATATGATTATGGCATGGCATGCACGGTAACCTCACGGAATCCTTTGGTACGAAAGAACTTATGATTGATGTTGATCGACAATTGTCCATTCACCTGTGTTTGTCATCTTTTGGTATGAAAGAGTGGTGACCAGTGAAGATTTTAGCCATATCGGGATTAAAAGAGAAAATCTTGCTCTCCTTAGCAAACAAATGCATTTTCATAATGTCCTACAACAAAACAAGTCCCAGTTTTTAAATATATTTTGTTTTGGATTTTTTTTCAATAATAAATATTATGAAAAATCCCTTATCATCTAGCGGTCAGGATATCTGGCTTTCACCCGGGAGACGCAGGTTTGATTCCCGGCAATGGAACCTTTTCAGGATTTTTCTAGTTTGTTTTTATCTTTAATGAAGCTTTTTTACAATTTCTCACATGACCTTTTCAACTATTTTGTTTGTGTTAAGTGGAATCACGCCATTGCGACATCAAAGCGTGGCTTCGATTTCGGGATCTGTATGGCTAAAATGTTGCTCTCCAACTCAAAATGGTGGTGTCCTTTTTAGTTACACAATCTTTCGTTCACTCTAAGCCAGAAGTTAAGCTCTTGAAAGTCTAAAATCCTCTCAACTTGTGAGTTGTGACGATCTTATATTGGTAAAAACAGTTTTTTTTTAGAACGGCTTGTTAGTTGTTAGTGGTCCAGGCCCAGCAGTGACATCCAATTTGGCAGTATGCTGTACCCTAAACCCGCATGTACTTTCTCCTATTCCGCCTGAAGGGGTAAAAGTCCCGGGTGGGACTCGAATTCGAAACATCCCTTGGCCAAACATCCCCTCCCCAAGCATATACAGAGCGTGTTCATTTGCGATGTGATGCCTTTGAAGATATAGCTAATGTTGCGTCAACACGACTTGGCCTTGTAATGATAGTCACTTAGTGCGACAACGCAAAGCAAATTTTAATATGGTGCAAGTTAGCACTAGTTTATTATTGAAGTTTAAGTATCTGTTTATTCTTATAATCTCAAAGAGTTAATTGCATAAATGGTCCATGTGGTCGTCCGGATTTAACGAAAATGGTCCCTCAAACTTTTTTGTAACGAAAATGGTTTCCATGGTTGTGAAACATAGCTGGTTTGGTCCCTGTGGGTAGTCGTGCGCAAATCGGTTAACCAGATCGGTTCGGTTTGAGTCAAACAGGAACCAGTTTCGGTCAACACGGAGCCGAAACCGGTTTGCCGGTTTGGAACCGGTTCGGTTCCGGTTAACCACTAAAACCGGTTTGACCGGGTTTTTTTTTTTTTTTTTTTTTTTTTTTTTTTTTTTTTTTTTTTTTTGTGTTGTTATACCATAAACTTATTAACCTTCAACTTTTATTGAGTACAAACCATAATATTACATAAACGAAATACAACATAAAGGAAATACATAAAGGAAATACAACAAAAGATTAGGAAATACAACACAATACTAGTAGTAAGTGTAACCATGTGACATAGACCCTCCCTCTCCGGTTTGGTCATCTTCGGCTCCGCTGCTCATCATATAATCACGACGTCGTTCTCCTGAAGACAAAGAGCCATCGCTACTAGCATCTAACGCAATTTCTTGATCGGTAAGTTGAGTGGCTTCATTTTGTTGCACCTCGTCATTAAAGACACCTTCTTCAACGTCTAAGGGTAGTTCAAGAGGAGAGCTGTTTTGTTTACGCTCATGAGCGTCTAAGTGATCCTTCAAGCACATGCACATCTCTAAAGACTCCGGAGTTAGTCTTGTTCTTCGGATTGTCAACAACCTACCACTTGTTGAAAATGCTGATTCAGATGCTACCGAAGAAGCTTGGACACTTAATATATCCATGGCCATGCGGGATAGAACAGGAAACTGATTTTCCTTTGATTTCCAAAACCCCAATACATCATAAGATGCAAAGTCCTTGGGCTGAAGTCCTGAGACAAAATCTGTTTTGAGATATTGCTCATACTCGGAGGACATTGTAGGATCACCCCTTGACTTCTTTTTTTTATGTTGGTTTAAACCGTGTAGGATCACCCCATCTCTTCCCATCGACGTTTGCCCCGCTTCCGGATTCTGATTCTGCTGCGCCTTTAATACTTCACAATGTGGATGACTTATATGATGCTTCAACGTCGTGTTGGAACCCACCGACAAGAAATTAAAGCAATGCTTGCATTGAGCTTTTTTCTGACCGTTGGTCATAATGCACATGTTGAAGTCTTTCCAAATTTCATTGTTTCGAGTGGTTTGTATGATTTCACGAATTCCCAGTGCACTTGTTGAACCAACACCGGTAGTAGCTGAGTCTGAGGCGGATTCACTTGCCATTGAGGTGGATAGGTTTTTTTTTTTTGTTAGAGTATTGTTGTAATGTAAGTTGTGTTTTTAGTTGTAATTTACTACATCCTTATTTATTGGAGAGGGGAATAAGAAAATCAGTTATCCTATCCAGTTATCCACAAGGAAAATCTAAATAGATAAGAAAATCTGATAAAGTAAATTCCCGGGACCCACTTTTATCAAAAATATCCGGGTCGCGTTCCAAAACGGTTCAAAAAAATCCAGCGTTCCAAAAACCGGTGGTCGAACCGGTGTCGGCCAAAAAAAGCCAAACCGGTTCCAAATCCCCGGTTTGGCCAAAAACCGGAACCGGTTTGGTCAAAACCGGGTTTGACCGGTTCGGTTTCCGGTTTGGAACCGGTTTCCGGTTTGGGAACCGGTTTTTTTGCTCACCCCTACCTGTGGGAAGAGGATTCATAACGGTTTTGGTCCCCATGACCCATAACGGACCAAACCCGTTATGTTTCACAACCATGGGGACCATTTTCGTTACAAAAAAGTTTAAGGGGCCATTTTCGTTAAATCCGGACGACCAGAGGGACCATTTATGCAATTAACTCAATCTCAAATGATATCATTGAATAGAGAGTAGATTTTTTGCTTAAAACTCTAATTGTTGTGTCTTCACTCGACAAAGCTATTAATTTGTTTTAGTAATTACGTAAGATAATTGATGATTAAAAAAAAAGTTAAGAACCAATATAATCAGATGATTGGTGATTAAAAGATAAGTTAAGAACTTGGGGATTAAATAATAAGTTATAAAGTGATATAAGTTGATGGTTCGCTTTTGTTTTATAACGAGTTGGAAAATGACCCGCGCGTTGCGGCGGGGGCTAACATGTTATTGCAACATATGTGCGCTAACATTGATTAAAATCCTACATCCAAATTTCTTATTTACAACATCGATTAGAATCCTACAACAATATGTATGCAGTTTGGTCAAAGAATGCTTCATGATATCTATTATCAAAATAATGCGTATCCTTAATTATTGGACCTCAAAAGTAATAATGCACATTCCATCTACACCTCAGAGAAATCAAATTGTCAAAATATTTTCTTACAAAGTTTCAAACTTAAGTAATCTTGCTAAGAAAGTATATTTGTCCAACTTTATGTTACTATAATGCGAAGAGTCGCAAACATAATATAATTCAATATACAAATCTGTTGTGCCTCCACTAAAGTCACCAACTAAGCATACGGAAGCTATCAAGTACGGAAAAAAAATCACAATACCTTACTCGGGACCACCATTATCTTGAGAAATGTCTTCGGATGAAATGGCTGCGTTTGTTATTTGTACGTTGAGAAACCATAACCTTTTCTAAGTAGATAATACTTGCAACAACATCTTGGGCCGAGTTAAAATAACTGCAAACATATACACCTTTCAGGTTAGCTGATAACTCTGTTGGAGATACACACATGCGGTATGAACTGATCACATGTGGATGCCGTTCGAGCAACAATATCATCAGCGAATACGAATAAAGTCTGACTTCCAACACTGTCACACAGATCACTTAGTTATCCAAATGTATGTGGTTCAGAAGCATTTTGTATGACACCAATACCAGGGCAGATACATTATGCACATGGGAATGAACATCTTCATTAATGTATTGGTTGGCATACAGAACCTGACTATCAACATGATGCGCTGCTGCAAAAACGAAATAATTAACACCAAACGCGATGAATACATGTATAATTTATAAAACATATAAATACAGAAAACCATCGTCATCGCCCTAATTACCATTACATGATACATCAGTTGCCTTGTTATACACTTATGGCAGGAAACGACGGCGTTCTAATCAGGTGAAAAGCGACTATGCTTTTGTCTTTTTTCTTCCTCATGACTTTGTCGTAGACGACACGATAAAGGCACGATCTGCGAATTCTAAGGACTACTAAGAGAGCAAATGAAAGTGAATCCTGCACATATTCAAAAACTGGAGCAAAGTCACTATTCATGCACACGGAACATATAATAAAGAGAAGAGAAAAATGTGCAACAAAGTGCATTACATGCACATATCGTATTCACCTTGATTCTATATTTTCTACCAGCTTCGAAAGCCAGGACCTGCAGGTATCATTCTGAAAATAAAATAAGGGCCTAACCATCACAAAGCATATAACTTTTCCAGAAATCTTTAGGAAAAGAACATACACATCAGACGACCCGTATAAATGATCCAGAAGAGCATATTGGTTGCGTGTGCATAATTACCTTAAACCTGAGAGAATAGCTCGCATTAATTGTATCAACTCTGTCTCATGTTTAAGTGCTTTTTTCTGCATTCTTGGATTCGCAAAGGTGTAATTAGCTAAATTGAGCATTCATTCCACCTTTTAACACCTTAACAACGATGACATTGAATGTCTTCTCGTAGGATCAGTTTCTAACCACGACAAAGCCAATTTCGTCATCTCCACGACCATTGCACTATTTGCTTTCATATCTTCACTACACCTGTCAATCAAATTCATGAGTAGCAGCACTGTTAATAAACATAAGTGAAGCTGTCATCGCAAAAAAATTAGCTATACATAAGATACATCCCAAGAACTCAGCCCAATACAAAGGCATATAATATTTTTAATGATGAAGAAGGTACATCGAAGCATCTACATGAAACAAACATCGCATCAATAAAATCGGTCGTTTTAATTATCGACTCCAATTTTATTATAACAAAGGTAAACTGAAGGTAAACCTTGCAACTGAATCATCTCATGAGATATCCAATCTATTACAAACACTCCTCTCTTTTGACCTTATTTCATTCTCACCATCTTAATAGGGAGTACTATTTCTCTATCGCCATGAACATGCGACCCTATTCATAAAACATAAAACGATGGCCACATTACTGTGAAATACCTATAAAATCGGTGAGGCATGACATATATTTTTATTGCTAAGCAACCATTGACCACTATCCTACCCAGAGATGGATATATAACCAAACAACTTAACTTCATAGTTGTTTTAAAACCTCTAAACCACATAATCAAACTCACTGTTTTCCAATGGTAATTTATATAAATAAGTTGCCTCATATATGATGTAGCCATGCAATGGGTATAAGCCATAGTTTCATTAGAAGGCCATTCCTAGATCCCATCTATTTCAAATATATAACACTTTTTACAAAAAGAAAAACTTTAAAAAAAGTATCTCAAATCATTTTATGCAAAACCCACTTCAAAAAACACAACATCACTAAAACCCAAATCAATTTTTTAAAGGTCGAAGTAGAAATTACATATATTTCAACAGGTATGCAAACCCACGCCACCATCACCATCGCCGCCATGGATTATCAGTCAACAATCATCGAAACCTGAAACACCAAATCGCTAAAACAAATCACCCAATCTAATCCCTAAAAGTAAAGTATATAAAACCCCAAATCAATATAAACCAAATCAAATAATAAAGATTGTAATGAAAATAAAAATGGCATTTTTTTTGTTTATGTAATTTAGAGGTTTTAAAACCCCAAATCAATATGTTTACCATTTTTTTTTATACCAGCACCAAGTTCTAATGCCACAATCCCGTCAAAATCAGAAGGAGTAAACATATCAAGTCAAACAAAATCAAATAGTACCAGTGCAGCTCTCCAAACCTAATAAGGAGGAAAAACTATATTAGCCTCATCAAAGTAACTATAAAGTGTGACATATATCAGATAAGAGCACTTATTACCTGCAAACCAACCTATGGAACCGATGAGATGATATTATGTTGTAGTCGACGAAGATCATCGAATGAATAAATAGCCGTGTGTAGGTGTGTTTGAGAAAGCTCTGGAAGAACAGTTGTGTGCTTATCTGCCTTATCATCAGTAAGTAAATAAATGGTGACGTATAAGACCTAACAAATGGGCCAAAGAACAGGCCACGCTAAGCCCACGAAAAAAATGCAGGCTTTTGTCGCCTACCTTCATGATATATAGATAAATTAACTAACTCTGGCAGTTTAAGCTAACCCCAACATAATATCAAATTCCAACGTGTGAGTGAAAAATCTTACCTTCACCCGACGTGGGAACCACGAAAATTGGTACACGTACTTTTACAAAAGCTAGCTCCAAAGACATATAGTAACACCTTACGTCGTATACCAAAAACAGAATCAATCATGTATCAAATCATTTTCTGTTATAATTAACATTCACTCGTGATCATCCCATCGGCCTTACTCCGTCACCACCATCATATCACCGATTCTGTCATCGTTACTATAACACCCAAGAAGTTTAAAAATGAATCATAAAGTTAGTTATTACCTACTATGTTATGATACGATTTAACTTTTGAGGACGAAATTAATTTTTAAGGGTGGTAGAATTATAATACCCCTAAAGATAACATAAGCATTATAGTAGTATTACTAATAAGTAGTTTAACGATAAAAATAATAATAATAATAAACATGTATATGGTTGACCTTTTTACTAAGACATATATAGTAAACATGTATGACGTTATAGAGATTAGCTGGCACAAGTAAATTACATTAATATTGATTAATTAAGAATTCATATCCATTAGTATCTCGATATAGTTTGTCTATGGGAATTAGTCAATAACCTTCCGCTTCAAGTTCCATTTTTCTCGCTTGACAGTTGCTACACATTCAAATCTTCACATTCCTATATGAGAAATGCTACAACCAGAAAGACTTTACAAATTTTTTTCCACAAAGTGATGTGGCATGATGATTTGTATATCATTAGCCAATTAAAAAATGAGAGATAAAGTACTTGAATCCAATTATAGCATGTCACATCATTTTGTGAGATTTTTTTTGTAAAGTCTTTGTGGTTGTAGCATTTCTCTTCCTATATTATGTGCCTTTGTCAGTCACATGCTACAACACAACCCTAAACCCTTCCAAACCAATATACGAAGCAAATCCAAAACAATACACTCCATCAACATACCATCAAAACAAGACCACGGTTTAAGCAATTTTAATGGTGATAGCATAATCTGAGTTGCAGTATGGACACACATCATTCAAATCTACGACTTTGTGTTCAAGTTGGATCGCGGTTCGTGTTCGGGTCAGAATTTTTGAGATTAGAGTTTCGTGAGTAGTTGTCTATCATCAACCATATCTTGTTGGCTCTTTATGTTTGAGTTAGCGCTCGTGCCCGATTTTGGTTATGGTTTCAATCTGTCCTCGTTAACTTGGAGGTAAATATTTTTAATGCAGAAACATGTACTATTATGTTATGTTATTAGATTAATCAAAGTATGCTAGAGAATCATGACAACCAAATATGAAACTTTAGAGAAATATCAGTTACGTTATTCGGAGTTTTAAAACTAAGAAAGGTTCAAGAAAATGGGTTATAAAGATTCATACAATGCTTCATATTTCTTCTTTATAAACTCGTTGACAATTAAGATATCTAATATGTTTATGGTTAAATATAGATGCTATAATCGGCAATTGTCATCTGCGTTTAGTGGTACCTCAAAAAGATCTTAATCACTTATATTACGAGTATGGTTTTTATATGTCACAATCTAGTTTAGTATAATTATGGGATATTTATAATCTCTTTGACATTTTATTTTAATCTGATGATTATGATGGGCTCAAAAAAAATGAGGATATCTACTTAAGAATCAAATATTGACGAGTCAACTATTGCATGTATTTTTACGCATAGTTTGTCCAAAGAAATTTCATGACTACGTGTGTTTTACACTCATCGGTATAAAATATGAGTTATTAAGCATTGAGTAATGATATGGTCAGAAACAAGTATATGAACATAACTAATATAAATATCAAAGTATTTAGTCGAAGCAGTTACAATAAGTACGGGCTAGATGATTATATTGATGTCTCGTAATAATTACTTTCGTTATCTTTTGTAAATAAGCATAAAACACATGAACATATAATAAGTATGCTTATGGATGAGTCCGAAATTAACGTAATAGATTTGACCAAGTCTTGCTTGTCGACCTTAACAGAATTAAATTGATGTTGAAATAAGGCACACATGAAAATATGGACACATGGCTCACATTTTCGCAATCTTAATCCAAATTGGAAATACCAGTTCTTGCGTAAATGAGTATGAATCTAAAGACTAAAACGAGTAAATGAGTATAAAAGTTAAAGAATAAGACATTAATTAACCCATTCGTTGTTTAATCGGTAGTAGTTGATTAATTGTTGTAGATCATTTGAGTGGAAAATAAGTTTGGACCTTGTTTGGCGTCGAGATTGGCTAAGGTACGGATATATCTACTCTCTCATTAAACATTATCTGTTCGTAAAATATAAGTACTGTTAGTACAAAATTCGTGTCGGGTTTAATAGTGTCAAAGTCCTTTGTCGGGTCGGGTCTCCAAATGACTTGAATGCTTGATCTTGTACTAGAGCAAGAGAAGTGAGATTATTTTCTGCACAATTAAAAGTAAACCGTTAGCCTTACCGCAGGGCGGACCCCGCGATTAAGCTCCGGCGTGAGAGTAAGTACACATGTTTGTCAGAGAATGTCAGAGTACATGTGTGTGTTAATGATTAGACAGAATCTACCTTTTTGGGGTGTGAAATGACCCCTATTTATAGGCAAGCCTAATAAAAGGGTTTCCTAGTATTTCGCTTGTAACTGCTGGTGGCTGGAGTGGGTCCCTTGTCGGGCAAGGGTCCACGTATAATCGTATTTGCGGACGCGAGTATTCTTCCGCGGCCGGTGTTTGTCCGCGGAGGAGCACGGGGTGCGGTTGAGAGGATACTCGCGTGCGTCTTTGAAATATCCGGAGCATGACCCTTGTCAGGCTTAGCAGTCCAGCTATTTGTTGTATTGGGCCTGAGCCCATATACGTATATTATGAACTAAGCCAAGTAAGCTTGGTGCTCATACTATACGTTATCAAGTCCCCCCAGTCTAGTTTGCTTATTGTACGTGGTACAATTATTGCGTGCGGTGAGCGTTGCTAGACTTAAAGTTCAGCGATCAAATTTTCGTTTACTCCTGCCTTACTCCGCGGCCTTTGTACCGTTTTGGCAGTTTGTCGTTGGTTACGTGGACTCTTCATGTCCTTTTATCTTCTGCATGATTTGACCGTCTGGGCCCCATATCCAGCTGTTATCATCATCTTTTTACTATATTTTTGCACCGTTGATTGGGAAGTGTTTTGGCACGTGTCGTCATCCTACCTTTACTTAACTTAAATATACCATGGGTATAAATAGCCGATTCGTGCCTTACTGTTTCTTTTTTCATCTCTTTCACTCTTCCACCATTGTTGATAAATTTCAAGGTTTTCTAGTTGCACAGCCCCCCTTATTCTAGCCTTTCTTCTTGATTCAGGTTAATCTCTTTGTTTCTTTTTTATTATGGGCAGTATTACATCTCTCAAATGTGTTCTTACGCAAGAACACCTTGATGCCATTTGTGCTAAATATTTTGTCCCCGAGGAGGTCCATCCTCAACTGCCCAGCTCCGATGCCACCATGCATGAGAGACCGACTGGTAAAGTTGGAATGTACACCCGTTTCTTTGATTACGCCAACTACCGTATCCCTTTTTCCACCTTCTTCGTGTCTGTTCTCACCCATTTCCGCATTCCATTTTCCCAATTATCCGTGTTTGGGTCTGCCAAGGTTTCTCATTTTGAAATCCTGTGCCGTGTTTGCAACATTGAACCTGATGTCAGTTTGTTTCGCTACTTTTATACACATAATTACAAAAATGGGTGGTTTGGGTTTACTAAGCGCCCAAACGTCCGTGCTTGTTATTCCAAGAATTTGGATTCCGTGAAGAACTGGAATGATCATTTTTTTCTGGGTTGATGAGTTTGTGGTTCCTGCCGATGCTCGGTTTAATTGGTTTTCGGGTTCCAATATTGTCAAGGATCGAGCTCCTGCTCCCTCTGAATATAATGTGGAGCATATTAATACCCTTATTGCTCACGCCTCTCCGTTCCTTAGGTTCCCGGAGGAATTTCTTTGCTGGGTTGGCATAAGCCGTAATTACCTTTTGAATAAAGATACTTATCCCCGCTTTGAGTATGAGAACGGAGAGGGTGGGTTCTATTTTCCGTACGCACTTTGATTATTGTTTGCATTTTTCCTGTTTTTCTCGCTTCTTTATCCTTTTTCCCTGTTGTTTTTTGTAGGTATGGATTTGAATGCTTTTATCCGCACTGCTGATCCTCGCAAGGTAAGGATTGTTGAGAGACCCCGGGCTGAAAATGAGAGACCTATTGTCACCGTGGCCAAACATCGCACCGTGACCCTACTTCCAACCTCCGTGGTTCGTTCCTCCGGAGAGTTGTCGGCTAGTGTGGAGAGGGAATTTGTTGGAGATGCAAGTGTTGGTGATGGTGGAGATCAGGGATTTGATTCCGCTGTTGGCCAGGAAAATGTTGAGCCATCCGTGCCTGTTACCGAACCTGTTGAAGCTGAAGTTCCTAAGCCCAAGCGTTCGAAGAAAAAGAGATAATCTATGATAGTAAAGGACTGCATGTCGCTTCCCATCAACCCAAAAGATTAAGGGCCGATTATGGGACTGCTGGTGGTTCCGTCACTGGAGGTAAGTCTCTTAGTGCTCTTAACAGGTTGCTTCAAGATTCTCGCTTAACGGTAGAGCAGGGTGTTCCAGCTCTTCCTACCTTACCCTTTATTACTTCTTCCGTGACAGCTTCACCTTTGGAGGAGGGCGGAGATCGTACTGACTCCGTGACTGGCCCCTCCTTGCGAACCATAGGTCCTTCCGCAAGGTTCGTAGTCCTCTCTGATTCTTCTCATCACTCAGGCGCTAATTCTGCGGATCCTGAAGTTGATTCTCTTGTCAGGTCTGCTGCTCTGGTTATGACTGAGGCTATCACTGTTGCTACCACGGTGGCTATTCCTGCTGACATTAGCAAAGATAAGAGTGCACCGCATCCGTCCATTTTTGGTTCTTCAAGCTCATCTGAGAAGACGGATCGTACTCTTAGTCTTTTTACAGGGAGATCGGGTAGTGGTTTTGATGCCGGGAGCATCCGTGCGGAAGAGACTGTAGGTGCCGGCTCAGAGGAAATCTATGTTCCTGAGTGGACGGTGACCAAGGGTTTTGAGATGAATGATGGGCGTTTGTGTGCCAATATGATTGATCACTTCACTCCTCCTGCCTTCTTCAAAACTGTCCGCGGAATGGAGCATGAGCAATTATTTACTGAGTTCAATGTATCAGCCGCACGTAATTTGAGTTTGAGCTCCGAGGTAAGGATGCGTGCGGAGTATAACATCTTGGAGAAGAGGAAATGGAGATCTCTAGCGGAGGAGAAAAATATTTTGTTGGAGGCGAAAGACAAGGAGATTGAAGATTTGAAGTCTCAACTTCTTAGGGCAAGGGAGGAATCCGCGGAAGTGACCCAACTCCGTGCTCAGGTATCTGGTCTTGAGGCCACCGAGAACTCTCTTCGAGGGGAAGTTGCTTCTGCCAAGGACCACAACATTCTTCTTGAGCAAGAATGTGATTCTTTAAAGCTAAAAGTGACGGGCCTTGAGTCTGCTATTGTTGAAAAAGATCATGAGCTTTCTGAATTAGGAGCGTCTTCTTCCTCCTTGAAGTCTCAGAACCAAAGTCTTGTTGATCAGGTATAGTTTTCCATCCTTAACTATTTTCTTCATAATTTTGTGTTTCCCTCTCTTCACACATACATACATGTATTTCTTAGGTGCATGAGCTGGAGGTTTCTTCCGCGGACCTCCGTGAGAAGCTGGAGATGTATGAGGGGCTCTTGAAACGGTTAGAGGAATATCAAGATAATCTTATGGAACCCCTCAGGACTAGATTGGCCGAGATTGATGCTGATTTCACCCGGTGTTGTATGCGCTTTCAAGAGAGTTTCCATCCGCACCTCCTCAACGTCATTGCGGGGCGAAGATGGTTACTAACTCATGGGATGAAGCTTCTTGTGGTTAAGTGCCTTAATTCAAATGAGTACATGGAGGCTCTTGGTCATGCTTTTGGTCGTGCTATAGAGAAAGGGATGCAGGAGGGCCTAGCCGCAGGGATTGAGCATGGGCAAGCTGGTAGGTGTTTGACTGATCTTGAAGCTTATATTCCCTCTGCGGAGGATGATTTTAATTCTGCCATCCGTGAACTCCGTGACCTTAACTTTCCGCTTCTTCAAGAGCTTTCCAATAAGAAGGATGCCAGTACTTGGGATATTATGGATCTTCTCCGTTTGGACGACGCCGTGGCTAAGACCTTAGGTATGACCGATCTTCAACCCGATGCAAGTCAGCTAATGGTTCCCGTCCATCATAAGCAGGATAGGGTCATAATTGGGAGCCAAGCCTTGTCCGTTGCTTTGGATATATGCCGTGGGCGAGTGGAGAAAATGGAAAGGAATCTTATTGAACGTCTCCCCTTTTTGAAAGATGTATTTGTGTCCATTGATGATCCTTTATCCGCTGAGGCTTTGATTGAACCGCCTGCTGAGGTTCCTGCTACTAACGTGTTATCTACTGTAGTCATTGTTCCTCATGCTGATCCTTCCGTTTCTGTTGAAGATTATGATAATCCGGATTCAGCGGATGTGGTTCCGGAGAACGCTATCCTAGGTTCGGAAAGTGAAGGAAAGATTGATGCCTCAGCCGGAGATGGCCTTACGTTTTCCCAACTGGATGATGAAGCTAGGGATGCTGTTTTATGAGCGTATTTGTTTTTCCTCCCGCGGTCGCATGTGACCTTGCGGTTTCTCTTGTAATTAAAATATCCTGGCTATTTATAGTTCGTCCTGTTATGGTGTATACCGCGGCCGTATGTGGCCTTTTTGTTGCGGTACTTTTCATGTAACCGGCTTTACAACAATTTTTAGATATATCCGTTGTATATAAATGTTGTTGCTATCTTTTTATATCACGTGTGATACTTTTATTAGGATAGTCTTGTGAATATTTGTGGGTTATTCTCCCGGTGCTGGGCTTGCAATACCTCTTACGCGCCTGAGCTGATTTTGAGGTTGCTCAATCCTTTATTATACGGGATAATATTTTTGTGGAGCGTGGCTCCTAGCATGCGCGTCTTAACAATTAATATAATTTTGCAAAGTAAAGACAATTTAAAAATTAAAAACTCGTGGGGGTAGCTAATCCCCACTTTTCATTAAAATTCAACATATTACAAAATGCAAATAAAGATATTGCCCTCCGGAGCATTGTATGTGCCGGGCAAGTTCTTACACTTCATGTATATAACATTTTTTGAGATTACAAATGTTCCATGTCCTCGGTATTTCATTTCCTTTGCAGTCTTTGAGTTTGTAAGCTCCCTTTCCAAGCGACTCTTTGACTTCGTATGGTCCCTCCCACTTGGGTCCAAGTTTGCCTTCGTCCTTAGCATGACTTGCTTCATTGCTGCGGTAGACCATATCACCCGGCTTGAAACTTGTTCCGCGGACTCTTGAGTTGTAATATTTTTCCATCTTTTTCTTGCTTTTTGCTTCTTGTATTGCTGCTTGCTCCCTTCTTTCTTCTATGAGGTCCAAGTTGATTCCCAGAGCTTCATTGTTTTTAGCTTGATCTATCTCCGCGGTGCGAAGTGTTGGCATGCCTATCTACGCTGGGATGACAGCTTCTGTGCCGTATGTCAATGAGAATGGTGTTTCCCCGTTACTTGACTTGATCATTGTACGGTGGGCCCATAGGACATGCGGAAGTTCTTCTATCCAATCCTTGCTTTTTTCATCAAGCCTTGCCTTTATTCCTTCTCCTAAACTTCTATTTGCTCTTTCAACTAGACCATTTGCTTGCGGGTGTTTCACGGAAGCGAAGCATTGGCGGATGCACAGTTTCTCACACCAATCTTTGAATGGATTATCACGGAATTGCTTTCCATTGTCTAATATGATCTCCCATGGTAGGCCAAATCTGCAGACAATGTTGTCCCATACGAACTTCTTCACTTGATTCCCGGTGATGGTTGCGACGGCCTTTGCTTCAATCCATTTAGTGAAATAATCGATAGCAACAATTAAGAATTTGACTTTACCTGGTCCTTCCGGGAAAGGTCCGGCTATGTCTATCCCCCACTTATAAAACGGCCATAGAGACGTGATGGGGTCAAGTTCTGCTGCGGATTTCTTGGGACAGGACGGTGTATTTGACAGTCATTGCATTCCCTTATTAAGTTCCTTGCATCCATATGCATTGTTGGCCAGTAATATCCTGTTTGGATTACTTTAGTAACTACAGATCTAGGGCCGGAATGCATGCTGCACGACCCCTCATGTATTTCTCTTAGGGCATAGTTTGCTTGGAGTGGTCCGACGCACCGAAGCCATGGTCCTAAAAAGGACTTCTTGTATAGGGTTCCATTGATCATGGCATACTTGGCGCTTTCCACGCGTACCGATTGGCCCTTTTTTTATCCTCCAGGTAAGGATTTCTTTTGCTGGTACTCCACATACTGGTAGTCATCCATGTATTGCCTTCTTCTTCTGCATATGTCAAGAAGTTCCTTTTGCCAAAAGCAATAAAGTAATTGGCCTGCGGAGCATACGTATGTGGTGGGCATGTTCTTTACACTTCATGTATATAACATTTTTTGAGATTACAAATGTTCCATGTCCTCGGTATTTCATTTCTTTTGCAGTCTTTGAGTTTGTAAGCTCCCTTTCCAAGTGACTCTTTAACTTCATATGATCCCTCCCATTTGGGTCCAAGTTTGCCTTCGTCCTTAGCGTGACTTGCTTCATTGCTGCGGTTGACCATATCACCCGGCTTGAAACTTGTCCGACGGACTCTTTTGTTGTAATATTTTCCATCTTTTTCTTGCTTTTTGCTTCTTGTATTGCTGCTTGACTCCCTGCTTTTTTATGAGGTCCAAGTTAATTTCCTAGAGCTTCGATGTTTTTAGTTGATCTATCTCCGCGAGTGCGAAGTATTGGATGCCTATCTCCACCGGGATTGACCGCTTCACCTCTCTTCCGTGCCGTAATGTCAATGAGAATGGTGTTTCCCCGTTACTTGACTTGATCATTGTACGGTGGGCCCATAGGACATGCGGAAGTTCTTCTATCCAATCCTTGCTTTTTTCATCAAGCCTTGCCCTAAACTTCTATTTGCTCTTTCAACTAGACCATTTGCTTGCGGGTGTTTCACGGATGCGAAGATTGGACGGGGATGAATGCACATTTCTACACCAATCGTTGAAATGGATTATCACGGAACTGTTGCCATTGTCTGATTTTCTTCCCCTGGTAGGCAAATATCTGCAGACATGTTATCCCATACGAACTTCTTTCACTTGTTTGCCGTTGATGGTTGCGAGGCCTTTGCCTAATTCCATTTAGTGAAATAATCAATAGCAAAACAATTAAGATTTGACTTTACCTGGTCCTTCCGGGAAAGGTCCGGCTATGTCTATCCCCCACTTATAAAACGGCCATGGAGACGTGATGGGGGTCAAGTTCTGCTGCGGATTTCTTGGGACGGGACGGTGTATTTGACAGTCATTGCATTCCCTTATCAAGTTCCTTGCATCCATATGCATTGTTGGCCAGTAATATCCTGTTTGGATTACTTTGGCAACTACAGATCTAGGGCCGGAATGCATGCTGCACGACCCCTCATGTATTTCTCTTAGGGGAATAGTTTGCTGGAGTGGTACGCGCAACACGAAGCATGGTCCTAAAAAGGACTTCTTGTATAGGGTTCCATTGATCATGGCATACTTGGCCGCTTTCCGCCGTACCGCTCTGGCCTTCTTTTTATCCTCCGGAAGGATTTCTTTTGTCAGGTACTCACATATGGGTGTCATCCATGTATTGCCTTCTTCTTCTACTATGTCAAGAATTTCCTTTTCATTTATGGACTTTTCCTTCAATTCTTCCACGAGCACCTGTTTGTTAAGATGCGCGAAGCTTGTGGACGCGATCTTGCTCAGGGCGTCCGCTTTTTTGTTTTCACTTCGTGGTATTTGTTTGATGGAAAATTCCTTGAAGCTTTTTGCCAGTGTTTTTACTTTGTTTAAGTACTGAACCATGCCTGACTCTTTGGCGATGTAAGAGCCGTTAACTTGATTGGCCACAAGTCTTGAGTCAACATTTGCTTGCAAGTTCTTTACACCCATTTGTTCTGTGATCCGGAGACCGGATATTAGTGCTTCATATTCGGCTTCATTGTTAGTGGCCTCGAATCTAAACCTCGTGGCATATGTAAATTATGCCCCTTCCGGATTTGTTAGTATTAGTCCTGCCCCAGAGCCGTCTACGCAGGACGAGCCGTCTGTGAACAACGTCTACGGCTTCGGTAGTACTTCTGGTTCTGCCATGAGTTCGTCCGGAGACTCTTCTTCCGATCGTTCCACAATAAAATCTGCCAATATTTGGCCTTTGATTGCGGTCCTTGGTCTATATTGGATGTCATATCCTTCTAACTCGAACTTCTACTTCAGCATCCTTCCGGATATTTCTGAACTTGACAACAGTTGCTTTATCGGTTGATTTGTTATTACAATGACCGTGTGTGCTTGGAAGTATCTTTTCAACCATTTACTTGCACTGAGCAAGGCTAACACCAACTTTTCCATAGGAGTATAGTTGACTTTCGGGCCTCGTAGAGTGCGGCTTACAAAATATACTGGTATTTGCCTGCCTTCTCTGTCCGTCATCAAGACCACGCTAATAGCTTCTTTTGCTGCAGCCAAGTATATGATTAATTCCTCATGTTCCCTTGGTGCGGTCAGTGTTGGGAGGTCCGCAATAAGTTTTTTCATCTGCTTGAAGGCCTCTTCGGCTTCCGGTGTCCATTGAAAATCGCTCTTTTTTGTGAATTTTTTCAAGGTTTTGAAAAAAGGTAACGATTTTTTCGCTGATTTTGACAAGAATCTGTTTAAGCTTACTTTGTTTAGCTTGCTAATTTTCCATTTAGCTTTGCACGTCCTTGATGCATCTCGGAGATGGTAAGCTAAGGACTGCGTCTGCTTTTTCCGGACATGCTCTCAACCCGTTGGTGCTTACTTTGTAACCTAAGAACATTCCTTCCTGCATTCCGAAGGTGCATTTCTTTGGGTTCAATTTCATGTTTAACTGTAAAAGGGTTTTGAATGGTTTCTAGTTATGTTCTCGGATGACTTCTTCTTCCGTGCGGCTCTTTATGACCAGGTCATCGACATATACCTCTAAGTTACGTCCAATCTGCTTTTGGAATGCCTTATCCACTAAGCGTTGATATGTTGACCCGGTATTTTTTAAACCGAACGGCATACTTGGATAGCTGAAATATCCTTGCTTTTTTATGAACGCCGTTTTTTCTTCATCCTCTTTTGCCATCTTAATTTGGTGGTACCCCTTGTATGCATCCAAGAAACATTTGAAAGAATACCCACATAGGGACTCCACCTTCCAGTCTATTTCCGGTAATGGATAACAATCTTTGGGGCATGCGTTGTTAAGATCCTTAAAGTCTACGCACATTCGCCAAGTTCCGTCATGCTTTTTGACCATTACCGGATTAGAGAGCCAACTGTGATAATGGACCTCCTTCACTTATTCCAGGTCCACTTCTACCCTCCCCCCCTCCACCTCTTCTTGGGTTACTTATTTCTTTTCGGTGCCTGTCCTCTCTTCTTTTGCCTGACTGGTGAATATCCCTCCCGAATATTCAAGCGGTGTTCCGCGATGTTTCGTGGGACGCCCGTCATATCAGTTGGCTTCTAGGCAAAAATATCCAAGTTTTGTTTGAGCAAGGAACATAGTTCTTTGCGTCCTTTTTCTGTTAATTGTGTTCCTTATGGCAACTGTCTGTTCAGGGTTATTCGGGTGGATTTGCTATATTTATTTTCTCCTTCTGTACTTGGTTTACTGCGGTGAGGCTGGTGGTAGGTTCCGGAGTATAGAACATTCCATAGGAACAGCATCTCTCACTCTATCTACTCTGTATACGTTCTACCATGCGCACATTCAACGGAATTTAACATTCCGTGTGCTCGTTGTTGGGACAGCGCGGATTTTTCTTTATGCCCGGCCTTGCCTATTATTGCTTTAGGTTGGGATGGTGACCTGATTAACCATTTCATGATGTTCATCCAAGCGGGAGGGGAGTGTTACTTCATCACCTATTTTTTTACTAGCAAGGCTTATATGGCCCAGCGGCAATTTGGTCTCTCTGCCTAAATCGAATAAGGTGAGTTCCCGGTGGCGGAACAATTTGGACCCTTTATCTCTTTGCGGAGTTTTATGAAGCATTGTTCATACAAGACTTCTGAGGATGCTCCACCGTCAATATATACCCTATGCATAAAGTGTCCGCCCATTTCGACTTCGACGATCATTGGGCTCTCCGTCCCGTCTTCTTCACTCAGAGGTGGGAAAGACATTGCCGTCTCCGGAGAGAAGCTCTGGGTAATCCTGGGCTTGGCCACTCTTTCCCATGGTTGGATCATCAGTATAGTCAAAGGTTTATCCTTTCCGGACGCTTCCCCTTTTTTCGGTGCTTTTGGCTTGTCGTTTTGTTTTAATTCCTTGATGAATTGCGACAATTTTCCGGCCTTGATCATTTCGTCTATTTGTTTTCTCAGCTGCATGCATTCGTTTGTGTTATGTCCCGTATCTGAATGAAATTCGCAGTATTTGCTCGGATCCCTCTTTTCCACCGGAGTTACCATTGGGGTGGGGCTTTGAACTTTCCTTTTTCCAGAGCGAAAATTTCTTTTGGTGTTTTGGTGAGGAGTGAGAATCTATCTGGCTTACGATCCGGTCTTTGTTTATTTTTGAAGCCTTTCTTGAAATTCGGTTTGTCCCCCCCCCCTCTGACGGTTTCCATGATGAAGATGCTTTTCTTCGGCCGTGACTGAGTGCAACAACTTCCTCCCTCTCAGTAGGATAAGACGTTTAGTATTCTATACATTTCTGTCCACAGATCTCGCGGATTCCCCTTTCAATATAGACCGCTTGATTAACAAGGGGGTGGTTATTCAGTGCATAAACCCGAAGATTTCATGTCACTACGGAGGCTCCTTCCTACCGTCAGGACACTTTGCCGTTATATCTGTTACATGAAGTCTTCCGTAGATTCTTATGAGTATCAGAGAGACTTGATGTGATGGATCTTACCGGATCCTTGATTGTGCTTTGTTTGCTGAAGATAGTTTTTCCTAAACGCTGTCCTTTAGTTCTCATAGCTATCGATCGACTCTCTTGGTAGCTTGTCAAACCAAACTCTGGCATTCCCGGTGAGGGTTGAGTTGAACATGTGACACTATGTCGACATTGCCCAACCTTCTGTTTTTGCGGCAGATTGAAATAACTTCAAGTGGTCTTCCGGATCTCCGCTTCCATCATATGTTTTGACGTGGCTGGGCATCCTAGTCCTCGGGAGACTAAAGTGCCGGACACCTCTGTATAGCAAGGAATTCTCAATTCCACAAGTACCCTGCCTGGAGAGAGCATCATCCTAAACGTAGTTTGCATTATCTGCCCCTTCTCTGGCCCTCCCCTACCGCCATCCCCTCCCCACATGACACCCCCCCCCCCTTCACTATCTTCACTTTCTGAATATTGGCTGGTCGTACGAGATGGTGTTCCCTTTTGTTGACGCCTATCAGGACGTGCGGATGTAGCTGGCTCCTTTCTTCCCAACCTATTAAACACGCCTCCTTCTTTCCGTGACCGGGGCCGCGGAGAAGGGGATCTGTTCCTCTTAAGTCTTTTGAAAACACTTGCGTGTGGCGATGGGCTTCGGGAATACCTGTCTCCGCGCCTTCTTCTGGGTTCTGTTCGGGCAGTTGGTGTCTTAGATTCAGAGTAGTGCGATTCTTCATGGCTTCTTATCTTAACTCCGGACTCTTCGCCATAGATCAGTCGTGCTTTTACCGCGTTGAGTTTGTCTTTCTGCTCTTTTTCTTTTTGCATTTTCTCGGCGATGAGCGGCAAGAGTTGGTGATAATTTTTGTCGCACATTTCCCTAAGAACCTCGTCAGACATAGGTTCTTCAAGACCCTGGGGACCATTCCTTCCCCCTGTGTTCCTCACGGCGGACGTGGGATTGTTTGTGATTTGTTCGTGAGTGCTCATGATGAGTTTTTTAGAGAATCGTGGTTGCGTAAGCGTCCCACGGATGGCGCCACTTGTTAGTACAAAATTCGTGTCGGGTTTAGTAGTGTCAAAGTCCTTTGTCGGGTCGGGCCCCAAATGACTTGAGGAATACTTGATCTTGTTACTAGAGCACAAGAGATGTGATGAATTTCTGCACAATTAAAGTAAACCGTTGGCCTTACGCACTCAGCGCACGCGGAACCCGCGATTAAGCATCGACGTGGAGAGTAAGTACACATATTGTTTGTCAGAGAAGTCGAGAGTTTAGTATGTGTGTGAGTTAATGATTAGATAGAATGTACCTTTTTGGGGTGTGAAATGACCCCTATTTATAGGGTTTCCTAGTATTTCGCTTATAACTGTTGGTGGTCGGAGTGGGTACACACGCGCGCGCAGCGCCTAAGGGTTTCCACGTATAAATCGTTATTTGCGGGCCGTGAGTGTCTTCGTCGGGCCCCGCTGTTTGTTCCGCGGATGCGCACTGGTGCGGCTGAGAAGATACTCACGTGCGTCTTTGAAATATCCGGGGCATGGCCCTTGTCAGGCTTAGCAGTCCGGCTATTTGTTGTATTGGGCCTGAGCCCATATATGTATATTATGAACTAAGCCCAGTAAGCTTGGTGCTCATATTATACATCATCAATAATCATTTCTATAAACATATGTAATTAACAATAAGTATATATCCGGGTTGGATTAGTTCGATTTATTAGTGTATAATATATGGGTTGTGCAAAGTCTGTTGCATTGTTTTAATCTGCTCTCTTTCTATATTGAGAGTGTAGTTGGACACAAGAATAATGATGTATTCATAGGCATACTACCACCATCAAAATGAGAATGAGAGAACATGCAATCAATAGCTCAATGTGATTCGAATAAGTATGACGGTGTAGCATCAACCATCTAATCAACTTCAAAGGTTAATCTGTATCTTTAAGTCTCAAAGATTTTGCGGGAGTAGATGTTTAAGTAGAAACGGTGTAGTTGTGGGAAGAAGAAACGTAGATGTTTCACGTACGAAACGGTGTGTAGTTCGTCCAGGGAAGAAAGACACTTGCATCAAAAAGCCTTAACTTTATGAAACTTAGCGAGAGACATAATAGAACTTGCTCCTTTGCATACTCCATCGACAAAAGACGCGCACTTTAGGAGCATGGCTTAGCTCCCATTGCTGGGGCTATAGATCACCAATATCCTGCCAAAAAGATACTCGAAAGGAAAGTTGCACCTCCAGCTCCATCCCCCCCCCTACAACCAGTTACAAAGCCACAGCTTGAACCATAAACAAACTAAATGGAACGAAGTATAATTACTTACTTTTCTTAAATTAAGACCAACACTATTAGCTAGATTCTTGGCTGTTATGAAATTTGTTTGTATGAACCCAAGTGTCAAGATTGTTATTGTCACTGAGGGGAAGACTTCGTATCTGAGAGACTCGTAGAAGCTGATTAATGCTGCTTTACTTGCCTGCAAATCAGCCCAAAGAAAAAGAGATATTATTTGTGTGCTTTTGCTAAGATCATTTTCTAGCAGACAAAGCGTGAATAGGCCTATAGAAGAAGATTTGTTACATTGTAGAAGCCACCATTCGGTGGGTGAAACAATCCGGCACTTGAGGCATTTACGATGATCTTTCCATGTGAGCTTTTGAGATATGGGACCGCGAAATGAGTTGGATAAACTGATCCCCAGAAGTTTATATCCTGCACATATAGGATTCATACATAAATACATTGCAAGCCGTGTTTAGGATGTGCAGTTAAAAGGATCATACCATAACAGGTTCGAATTTAGTGATATCTGTGTTCGTTGAATAAGTGGAGCCGATTCCCATTTACTGTAACTTTCTTTTGATTTGCTAACTTCAAAAGAAGGTTTAAATCTTGTTCATATATCTAAATAATCGTTGGTAATTATTAATTAACTACGATCGATTTGTTCGCTCTTTTCGTATCACCTTTTTGAAACTGCTAATTAAGCAAACAAGAACTAGAAAACTTATACATGAAAATAAATATCATCAAGTTAATGTATTTAGTTTTTAATGAAACAATAATGTGTACTATTGTAACAAATTTGATTTGAAAATTTTGTTATCCGCCTGGGTTGTGCACATCTATAACCTATATAAAAGAAGCTTTTGAAACCATCATCTTGATCCAAAATTCTGAAAAAACTACACCTGTAAAACCAAAAATAATCAACGGCTCACGTAAATCCTTATATCCAACATTTAATGTAAAGAAGAATACCTAACAGATCCCATAAAATAAACACACACACCGAGAATTCTCTCAATTTTCTCTAATCAAGAACATACTCGATAATCCCTAAATCGTTTTTTCTAAATCAAACATCCATAAAACGAAATTTAAATCATTACAAAACATCAATAAACGACTATAAGCTCTGTGTTTGGAGGCAATCTTGAGGTAATTTTTTTTAATTGATGAAAACCTAATTCGATTTTCATCATCAATCATAGAACATACTCATTAGTGATTTTTTTTCTTTTTAGTTATGATGGCCGCATAAATGAATAAAATGATTTGAATATTGTTTTGTTGTTATTCGATTATAATGAATCGAAGCAGCGAAAATATTTTTGCTGTGAAAATGAGGTGCTGCAGCCAGGAAGTGGATACGATTTAAGCCCATTAAGTCATGGAGGGGTAAGTCTAATTAATTCTTTATTTAGTCTCATTATATTTTGTAACCATACGTTTATGTGTGTTTGTGATAAGGAGAATGAAGTGGATTTGTTGCATATGTACAGGA